>JAXGGA010014364.1:0-32341 GCA_038373865.1 Uloborus plumipes | reverse complement strand
TTTAGAGAACGGAGGATGGAATCTGTAGCTAAAAATAACTTGAAGATCTTTGATAGGAAAGAAATCCAATAGATTGTCGTGAAGTTTTGATAAGTTTAATTTATCAAAAGATTTTTGCAAGAAGCTAAAAGTACAATAACAAGTTTGTATTTGTTGAGCAGATCCAACTTTATAGTTCAAAAGATCATAACATAAAACTTCAAAGTGCGAGTTCTTGAATTGGTGTTGTGGTAAGAAGTTCTTGAGCTTTTTAAGAAAATTAAGTTTAAGACTAAAGAGGAATTTTCTGACCTTTTCTGTGTCATATGAAAGACAAAAGGAATTTTCAAGCTTTTCTAAAATCTGAAGAGGCGAAGAAGTGTTAATAAGAGGGGGCAATTTCCTGACCCTCTTTTAAAACGAGTGGTGCTGGTGTTATTTCCAAATCTGAAAAGTGAGTAAACACTAAGGTTGTCAGTGGAATTAGAGTTTGAAGTATAGATTTTATTATTGAGTGAAGAATTCAATCCATATGGAAAGATAGATTTGAATTTTAAAATAAAATGCGATTCTAGTGAGAGTCTCTTTTCCAGAGAAAATTCAAAACCTAAAATAGAAATTGAAATATTGTCAAAACTGTGCAGTTGAAAATGCTGAAGTTCTTTATCTTCTTTGTTCTTAAATGTAAGAATGTCATGTCGATGGTTATTGATACGTAAATTGAGTGGATTGCTTGTTTGTCCAATATAACAAAGATTTCAGGAGAGGCACTTAATGAGATAAATGAGGTGATGTTGTTTTCAGAAGTAACCTTCAATGTGGACACTAGCTTCAGTATCAGCCAAAATTCAAATTTTACATCGATTGTTTGTGCATAAAACCATAATAGTGAAAAGGGGGGGGGCGGTAAGATGAATAATAATACAAAGCAAGATCGAAGTGGGATCGGCGAAACCCAAAAACGAAGAGACAAAAATGAAGCAATCCAGTGAATACACAAATTAGAAGGCGCAAAGCAGCACAAATTAATTGTATACAACATAAAATAACAGAATTGTAAGAAGAAAAAACGAAGAGACCACACCAAAGGCCCATAGATGCGCAAAGCAGCTAAACTACAAAGCCAAGTATATAATAAAACAAATAAAAAATAATAATAATGAAATAGAAAATGGCACATTAGGAGAAGTGAAAGGAGAAAGGTTGAATCCAGAGCTCATCAGCCGTGGGGATTCAGAGTGGTCGAAAGATAATCAAGAGATGTTAGTCAAAATGCAGTCAATCAGGCAAGCCATTAGCTGAAACTGTTTGCAGTCACAGTGCTTTTTGCAAAGAAATCGAGCATTTGAATAAAATCCTCTATAGTTTATTTTAAATTTTTTGGTCTTTCGACCACTCTTGAATCCCCCACGGCTGATGAGCTCTGGATTCAACCTTTCTCCTTTCACTTCTCCTAATGTGCCATTTTCTATTTCATTATTATTATTTTTTATTTGTTTTATTATATACTTGGCTTTGTAGTTTAGCTGCTTTGCGCATCTATGGGCTTTTGGTGTGGTCTCTTCGTTTTTCCTCTTACAATTCTATTATTTTATATATATATATATATATATATACAGTCGAACCTCCATATATCGAACTTCCATATATCGAAATTTTCCATATATCGAACTTCTAGCAAATTCACATGTTCATTACATAGAAAAACTGTTTCTATATATCGAAAAAATCTCCATATATCGAATTTTTTTGGAAGCGTAATTGGAGATTTTATTCCGCTTTTAGACATTTTACCTCAAGAAAGATGAAAGTCAGGAGAAAAGGGAAGGTCAGAAAAGGTCACTGCAAACCCCACTGTCAGCTGTAGATAAAGTGTGGACCCCTGGAGTGGACAAACACGTTGTTTGTCCATTCTGGAATTCCCGGATTATCCCCTCCCCCGTCGTTTTCGAATTTTGGATGCAACCTACTGTCCTGTAGCAAAACCAGTTTCTATCTACCCCTTTTGTTTGGTGGTGATTCCTCTCTCTCCATGATTAGTTTCAGCGAAAATTGCTTTAACTAGTGCTGTGCCAATTCAATTTGATTTTGTTTTCCCTTTCGATTTTCAATGTCAAAAAGAAAATGCCTTAGTGTTGCAGATAAAGTGGATTTGTTAAAGGACGTAGATAGTGGTATGAAAAAGAAAGACATTTCTTCAAAATTTTTCATATTAGTTCATTTTTAATTCTTAACTTTCATCAAATATGATTAGCGTATATATTAGTAATGGAGTTTCATGTGTGAAATTTTGCTTTAATTTCAATGTTTCCGGAGTAATTTTTAAAAAACTGAGGTCCTTTCTATATATCGAAATTTCTATATATCGAATTTTTTTCCGACAATTTGCTACTTCGATATATGGAGGTTCGACTGTATATATATATATATATATGTATATATATATATATTTTTTTTTTTTGAAGAAATAACTTGTATCTGTTTCAATATTGGTTTTGTGTATAGTTATTTAGTGTATTCTGTAAAATTGATGTAAAAGTGAATGTTTTTAATGTGCTTAATGTGCATTTTAAAAATTTTAATAATCATGAAAATAATATTTTCAATCAAGTTTATTTATTGGGTATTTAAAAATTCCTCCAATTTTTGTATTTTAAAATATTTTACCATAACCTGACTGTTATTTGCATTTTAACTTTTTGGATCCGGGCTGTTTATATAGAAATTTTTCTTTCGACCCAGGTAGTACGACAGTTGAACCACAGATTTCTTTTCTATTGAAAAGAAAAGGTATAAACTGTCTTACCAGACGTATGAAACTCCGGCTCCAAAGGATTCAAGTAAAAATCTCAACCCCGTCCCCTACAAAAAAAAAAAAGACTTATGGTACAACATGTGTACCGCCGGTTCATAAAGGTTAAACAGTCAGATGGAATTATAAGTATTCAACATTTTTGTCTTGAAAATTTTTATGAAATTGGCTCTAGGTCTCAGAATTTACTAAAATAAAACCATAACATTCCTTTAAAATCTGTTTAGGTTAGGAGCTCCCAATCTGTGGGTAGCAGCTTCAAATAAGGTCGTGAAGAATTTTTTATGGGGAGATATGACACTGTTCCTACTTTTGACTGAGAAGAAATTTGATGTTTTATTTTATTTCTTTTCTCCTCGTTATATAAACAGACATAAGTTTGACAATGTGCTTTATGGTTTTGAAATTATTTTAAAACAATACCTCTCATGGTATGATTTTAAGGTATGATGTAACTTTTACTAAACTGTCGTAACAGGTGGTACATGTAACTCGTGATGCAGTTATGTGTCTATTTTCCTTATCATAGATTGCAGTTTTATCTGAAGCTATTGCCGAATGCCAGAGGCTCAAAGTGTTGAGGCTTGAAGAAAACTGCTTGCAACTACAAGCTATTCCTGAAAATATTCTTACAGATTCCAATGTCTCACTCCTTGCTCTTGATGGAAACCTTTTTGAATCAAAAGACCTTCATGCACGTGAGGGTTGGGAAACAGTAAGCATTAGTTTATTTCTTAAAATCAGTTTTCAGAAGGTCATTCATAAATCAATCCATGTATTTCTCAAGACACCATTAAGTTTTCAGTCTTTTCCCTGGTCTTTATATAAAATTAGATGATGGTTATGCTTCAATAGAGCAACCAATTAACCCTGTTAGATTGTTTGATAACATTAGGGGCTAGCACGATGAGTGTCCATAATCCGTTTTCATATTTTAAGCTTTAAGCATAAGCTCAGTTTATTAAAACTGTGAAAGGTCCAACCAGAGTGAAGTTTAATTATCTAATGCAGCGGTTCCCAAACTTTTTACCCTGCGGAACCCTTCATGCTTTGCCTTTACTTCAAGGAACCCCATTATTGCTTATGACTAGAGGACAAAATGTTAACAACCTGGGAGTCAAACAGAAGCACCACAATAGGTCATAGGATGTCACTGTGGCCTCCCAAAAATGTCCTTATTCAGCAATTTTGCCTGACTAGTTGACAAATCTGCGAAAAGCATTGCATAACCTATTGCAAAGGTTCTATAAAGCTTCTATAGGTTGGGTGGAACCCTGAAGAAAGCTCTGCCTTTTAACCCAGCTCAGCCATTAAACAGTCCTCGGTCCAGTATCCTAAGAGATATCATTTAAAATGGGGATGCGTAGAGGACTTTCGTGACAAGGACAGATTTATTGTGTGCCAACAGGGTTGCTATTTTCCCCTCTTTTATTGAAAAGTATGGAGCTGTGGAAGATATGGACAAAAGCCAAATTTTTATAAAATGAAAATGCATCAATTTTCCATATGTTTAATCAGTGGCAGCGAGTTAGGGGGGGGCGACTCCCCCCCCCCCCCCCCCCGCACCTTTTGCGCCATCGAAGATCCCCTAAGCATTTTTAAGATTTTAATTTCGAAAAATTTCTGGAGAGATCAGCCGAATTTTGAAGTTATTAAAGGTAGCTCAAAGTTATAATTTTAAGACTTCAATTTCAAAAAGTTTTCTCCAGTGCACCTTCCTTCCCCTGTCTTAAAAGATACTTTTAACTTATGTTATTAAGATTCCAGTTTACGTATCTGTATCTTTTCTGGGAAGAAAACTCCTTTATCCTTACATCAATAAACATAGCATAAAATTGCATTTTTAAACTTCTATTTGAAAAAATCCGGGGTAGTCCCTTAAATTGCCTTCTGAAATCACTAAAGCAAGGACGGATAGAGAAATGTTTCAGAAAAAAGGTGAATATTTTTTTTCTTACTTTTTACTGTGTATACAGGTTTGCGAATATTGATCACGTAGGTTTCAGACTTCGATTCCAAGACATTTCGAAGGTAGAGCCTAAAGTTTCTCCTTTCAAATCATTAAAACGTCTAAAATTAAATTCTTTAACTTCCTCCCAATTCCCCAATCTTACCCTTTTCTTTATATCATCAAGCGCTGCCCAAAGTTCTTTTTTTAAAGACTTCAGCTTCGAAGAATAACTGGGAGGGAGTCCATCGATGGAATTATTTAACTTACTCCCAATTCCCCAATCGCTGCCTATTATATTTTCTGGGGCGGATCCAGAGAGGAGGAGTCACAGGGGTCATGATCTCTCCCTTAAACGATCAAATATAGCCTAAAACTGCAGTTTTGAAACATCTATTTCAAAAAAAAAAATCGCCAAATATACCCCTCTCCCAACGTTTTCACACAAAATTGCACCTTGAACCCTCTCTTTCTGAAAATGACCCCCTTCAAAACCAGAAACTGGATCCACCCTTATAAAGTATAACTGTGTTTTTAAAGCTACATTTCCGAAGCATTTATGGGAGAGAACATCCAAAGACTCTCTTCCTTATATCATCAAAAGATATCCAAAAATCAAGGGTTCTGCTTCTAAAGAAAAAAAAAACGTGTGGCACTCGGGGACTGCCGCGGCAAAGCTATTGCATAGCATTTTTTATCAACTTACTCAATTATAATTATTTATTTATTTTATTTATGCAGTATTTTTTTTTCTTTGACATTAATTCAAGTTACACTTTTTGAGCGTGGTGACCGATAAGAAAACATATTTTTCTTTTACTGACCAACTTCAACAAAGGCTTCTATATATTTATAAATCAATGTTTTATCCTTATGCATAAAATCGATCGATCGAAAAGACCATCCAAAAATACCTGTGTGTGTACATGATATTTTATCTGTGGTGTTCTTAAAAAGCATCGTTTTCAGTTTTGAAAAAGTGAAAGCAAAAGACAAAAACATTATTATTTGACTTGAGAAAAACCTCTAAGAATTACGCGAGGAACAAAAATAATATCAAATTTAAAATTCGCTATCCGCCAAATGTTAAAATGAAGTACCAAATAATGATTTAAAGGGAGGAAAGCCTCGAATATAAGGGATTAGATTTCAATTACAGGTTTTAATTTCGCAGAAATTAAGGGGTTTTAATTAATTTCTCTCGAACTAATTGATGTTTCGAAAAATCCTTATATAATGGATACTTTCATAATCATGTGGACATGCCTGCCAAATTTTAAGTCTGAGGTTTCATCGGTATTATCTGTGTGTTGAGATATATATATAAAATCAGGACATTGATTTGTAATCCAGAGAAGCCTTACATTCAAAATTGTCCTTATAACGATTACTGTGATCACGTCGGAGTGGTTGGTGTTAGGTTTTATCGTTACAAAATTTCTTGATTCAGTCGCTGCGCTCAAAGCCTGCGAGAAAAGCTATGCAATAGCTTAAAAAGTTTGCCCCCTCACTTTTAACCCCCGGATCGCCGCCACTGTATTTAATTATTTATAATCAAATCGAATTATTATATAATTTGGTGAGATTATTTATTTAAAAAGGAATTCTTTTAACTTAATCATTTAGTAGAAACATAGGGATTGTATTTTGGATGAGAATCTAACAAATCCACCAAAAAAAATTATTAACTCTATTGTGAAGAACTTTTTACATTATTTTCTTGTCAATGCACAAATACATGGTAGTGTTGCAGCAGGGATTTTTAGAGTTTCTTTTTCCCATGAAAACATTAAAAATGTTTAAAAAACAAGATAATAAGGCAATTTTTCAAACTGTATGGATAATCTGCAAACAGTGGAAGTGTAATAGTAATAATGTATGGAAGTGTTATAGTAATAATATACTATTTGTTTAATTTCTCTTTGTTTTTAGTATATGGAGAGATTTACCGCCACAAAGAAGAAATTATACTAAACATTGTTATCTTGAACAAGCTTTCACTTGTATCATTAATTATATTCTGTGAGCATGTGCACCTGATTTAGATACATTGAAAATGTAAGCAATATTTCTGCTTTTTGCGAATTTAATATTTATATTTTGTCCTTTTGTGTTCATAATTTTGTATCAATTTTTAACTTGGAATGTATTTTATCTTAGAATAAATTTTCATGCAATGATTAAAATCTACTTACTATGCATTCCTTCAGCTGTATTTGACGATCAATATTTCTAAATAAATTAGGTTTATCAATTATGTGTACTGTAAAATAATTGATGTTTTTTTCTTTCACTAATACTTTAAATGATTAAGAGATTACTGCATATTGCATCAGTTTATTTTCATGTCAATATGTTATGATTTTATTCCCTTTAATCATGTAGCTCATAGGCGGATTGTACGAGAGGCAAGGGAATGGCTGCTCTTTCACTTCCAAAAGTTAGGAAGACTTGACCCCCCCCCCTCCTCACATGCACACGCATATATTCACTTCACAAAATTTAAAATTAACAACCAGTCAAGAAATAATTCTCTAGTGTCAATTTATCTATTTCCTGGAAGTAAAAATTAAATTTTTATAATTTTAGACAAATGGATTTTTCACGTGCTATCATTTCATAAGAATTGATGTAGAACTTCAAGTTCAGGGGTCAATCCAGGATATTTGACCAAGGTCCTGTTTTTAGAATTTTGTGAAAAATAGTTTGGAATTTTGTGAAAACTAATTTGTAATTTTGCGAAAAATAGTTACGGCAAGAAATATTCGCGATCGTTCTTTAAACTCTGATTTCTGTGAAGAGTCTATTTTCGAGTGTGGGATTTTTGTGAAAGGTCCATTTTTAAGTGACTGAATTTGTGAAGGATCCCTTTTTGAGTTTTTGAATTTTGTGAAGGGTCCCTTTTGGGAAACTAAATTTTGTGAAGCGTCCCTTTTTGAGTGACTCAATTTTGTGAAGGGTTCTTTAACGGACCCAATTTCTCTCTAGATTGACCCCTGAAGTTAGAAAGAAGAAATCTGTTTAATTTTTGACGGAATGTCCTGAATTTTTACAGGTAGGTTATTCAATTAACATTGATTTTAAAATGTAGTAAAATAGCCTAATTTTACTAAAAAAAAAAAAAAAAGCTTTAGGGGTGGCACCCCCCCCCCCCCGACCTCTCTCACACACATCTGTTTTGACCCTCCAGTTTTTTGGTCCATCAGTAGTCTTTGAAATAGCTTCTTTATGTTATGACCTTTCACAGTTAACTAATTTTCTCCAAGTACACTTAGATTTTTTCCCACTTTGGACATTTAAAAAAGGCTCAATATTGTAAGCTCTGTGGTAAAATTTTTATGAGAAACGTATAACATAATGTTGTGAATAATATAATTATTTACAGCAGAAAGAAAATAATTTGCTACTGATCTTTTTGTTCAATTTGTTGTTCTACATTAATAGTACTGTAGAGGAGAAGGGAAAGAGTACCTATAAGATGGGTATTTTTCGTTCAAAAGTAAGAACATTTATTTAATTTTGCTGCTTCATTTGTAAAACGTGGGAATTTAACCAATGCAGAAGATATACTTGGCTATTTGTGCTTCATTTCAGCAGATCTGTACCTGAGGGATGTAGAAGTCTTTCAAAGGAGGTATTTAATGAAATAAAAAGTAAAGCTTTGATTTGCTCAATTTTGCCATCTCAAGTGTATTTTTTCAACATTATCTCCTTTTTAGAGGTTTTCAGTAGTTTTCATCTGCATATATCTGAGTCTGGATTATCTTCATTACTAAGCACATAGAAAGGCAAAATATCGTACAAGGCATTAAATAAACTCATGTTTGTGAAAATTGCAACACCATGAAGGACTTGCGCAAATGAGCTGAAATTTTCAGCAAATGCAAAGTAGGGTATGATATGCAAATGATTAGAATTTTAGACACGTAGCGCATGCGTACGCTGAGCAGCTCCCTCTGAAGGCCAGATTTGTCCGAATAAATAGATGGCTGCAGCAAGAGGTGTATGGTTATAAGTGGTTATCTGCTTGTGATAAACGTTAGCTCAGACGTTGCTTATGCCTCTTCGACGAAAAAGAGGGAGGTTTCAACAACTCAGAGTTTGAACTGGGGAAGATCATTGGCCTTTGTGAAGCTGGATTTCCTTTACTTGAACTAGCCGCTCGTGTGCAGCGTAATTGTTTGCTCGACCCTAGGTTCTGGTTCAAAATTAAGAACAGAGCGCTCTTCAGGGCCCTATCCCGGTTAAACCACTAAGCTGGTAGGTACGGGGGACCCTGGAGGGTGAAATGAAATGAAATGTGCAGCGTAATTACTCAGAAATTCAGGAGTGGACCCCGAAATGTGACATCAGCGAGAAATGATAGACACCTAATACGCATGGTGCTGACGGACCGTTAACTTCTTCTAGACAACTGGCAGCACAGTGTTCAACAGCTGCAGGTGTTTCATTGTGTGCTCCATCAATTCGTAGACGTCTGCCGCAGCGTGGACTGCGTCCAAGGAATCCTTTATACAGGATCCCCCTCACGCTAAACCATCGCCGCCTGCAGCTACAATGGGCCAATCAGCATAAGGACTGGCTTGCTGATTGGCAGTATGTTGTGTTTTTTGACGAATCTCGCTTTAATTTGTGGTGACATGATGGCCGCATTCGCATCCGACGATATGCCGGTGAACGCTACCTTCAAGAGTGTGTTATCGAACGCCACTGTGGACGAACACCTGGAGTCATGGTGGGGGGAGCTATATCATATCATGAACAATCTCATTTACTACGAATTGTGGGTAACTTGAACAGCAACCGGTACATCAGTGAAGTTCTACAGCCCCAAGCTGTCCCCTTCCTTCAAGGCTTGCCTGGCGCTGTATTTCAGCAGTATATTGCCCGCCTTTATGTCGCTAGGATTGTTCAATCCTTCCTTGCATCGCACCAGGTACAGCTTCTTCCCTGACCAGTGTATTTTTCCGGATATGTCGCCGCTTGAACATGTCTGGGATTCGTTGGTCGGCGTCTCGTTCGTGATCCTCGTCTTGTTGCTTCCACAGACGAACTTTGGGAACGCATACAAACAGTATGGAATGCTCTTGATCAGGCAGACATTAAAAATTTGACTCCATGCCACGTTGCGTAGCAGCACTTATTGCAGCACGTGGTGGCTACAGAAAATACTAATTTCAATATTTTTTTATTGTTTGTTGGCTCTCTTTCTAAGTTCAATCATTTATTTGTACTACTATCTCTCAACTGTGTAATAAATTTCATTCAATTATGATGAATTGATGATTCCTTCATGGTGTTGCAATGTTCACAAACATGAGTTGATAATGTGGAGTGCGCTTTGTTACAGTTACCACCTGATATTCGAATGCAAAATGGAGAGTACTGTCACGATGTCACCAACCCAACAGCTTAGTATATACAGTTGATTTAACTTCATTGGGACCTATTGGGATGTATCTATTTGGCCCACACAGTTTAGGGGCTTTTCTAACGAAATAAATTAATAACAATTTCTTAAAAATATAAGCTTCAAGATAGTTCTAATGAAGTAAAAACATGTTTATATATTGAAGAGATGGTACTAATGTTTGTTTTTGTTACAATAGAACTTCGGTTACTTTATACCTCAAAGGACCACGAAAACATGTTGAGTTGCCCAGCGACATTATTATTGGGGCCAACCATCTCAAAAATAACCTGGCTTACTGGGGTAATTGAGTTACCGAATTTTCACTGCATTTTATTTCAACATGAAATAAAATAAGTAAACTGGAAAAGGTTGTTCAGTACTCTTTAAAGACATTGCTTACTGCTTTCCAGATAGGCACGTCTCAAAAAACACGATTTTGAAGTTTAAAAGTAATATCACATAGTAAAATTATATGTAAAGCCATTAATTGCACATTTTCTATGCATAAGGTCTTTTTAAAAATTACTTTTGCACTTCTTGAAACAGGGAAAAAACATCAGATTTTCTTGAAAAAGTTGCATTTTACTGAAAGTAAAATGCATTCAGTAAAATGCATTCTTTCAGTAAAAACTTATTTTCAGAATTAACAAACCAAAAATTATTTTTCTTGTAATACTTGATAAGGTAAAAAGCAGTGAGTAACCGCCTCTAAGCAAGAACTAAGGCAGGAACATGCAATACACCACCAACTCAGGGATTTCGATCACATTAGCTACCAGTTTTTTTTTTTGGCTCTCTTTGCTCTATAAGAGGATTTTTGCCTCCAACTCGGCTACTTTCGTATTCCGTGCTGATGAGTGCATAATTAGCACGAAACTGCAGTCCATGGATCGAAATAACAGAGTTGGCTGTGTATTGCAACTTGATAAGGTAAGATGTTTTGTCTATTTAATGTTATAAACAAAATCAATCAAAACATGAAAACTATCAGAAAACTTTTGTTTGTGAAATTATATAAGCAATTGAAGCAATAACATAACAGTTCGTGTTGTCAGCACATACTGAAAGATAAGATGATGTCCAAAGAATCAATTATGAGCAGAATTTAGGCAGGCCCGTCATTTCAAACTTTTCCAGGAAGAGGAAGGGCAAAGAGTATACACAATAAGCAAAGAGTATACTCAACGTAAATAACACAAAAAACTGCAAAAACCACTCCCACTTCCATGTAAATACAATGATTTCCCAAGGTTCTACAAATAGTTCAATTATTGAAGCAAACAATTCAAAAAAATAATTGTAATATTGAGAAGCAGGCCTCAGCACAGCCTCTAGCCAAATACTTCTCACCCAGGATCTCCTTTGGGGCTGTGGAATTCCAAAGATTTTGAATGTTGCCTTTTTGGTAGCCCAGTTGAAAATTGCAAGTATACAAAACATTATTCTTAATTTATGATAACTTTAACTACTGCTGTAAAAAAAGGCAATTGTCATTTTTCTTCTGGTTCCAGCACTGAAATTTAAGATGACCCAGCCGCAGTATTTGTTGAACATTTTGATTATATTTAAGAGACATCAACAAACAAAATACATAATTCTAAATCTCCATATATTATTTCTCTAAGCCGAATCCTATACACGGTCGAAACTCGCTCATTTCTTTATCGAATTGCAAGAAAATTTATGATTTTGAAGCTTATCCCGCGGGCTATTGACGAAAATTAGACCCACCCTCTAAAAAGTGTCGGTTCGTTTTTTATTCGAACTTCAATTTTTGGGCACAAAATTGACTCTATCTAGCGAAATAATTGTCGTATCGTCTCCATTTTGATTTCATTCGAAAGATTTAAAAAAATGCGTTCTTTAGAATGTTTCTCCGCTAGCGCCGCGTAACGAGAATCTCGAAAATCCACGTTTAAGCGACTTATAAACGATTGAAGTTTGAAAAAGTTAAATTTTTTGCTCAACTGTCAAAATCATTGCATTGTTGTTCAAATCAATTTTAAATGCGACATTTCAAGCCAAGGCTTAGCTCGGTAAACCTTAATTGTAACTTTTATTGTTTCAAAATATTATGGTAGTTTTGCAATAACGTTAGTATTTAGTTTAGTAGTAGCCTTGGGTATTTGATTTTAATATAGGGTATCACTTTTGTAGTAGTTGTAAAAGTGAACGTGTCTTTGATCTCTTTGAAAAGTTGTCAGAACGATGGCAGTAGATGGCGATGTTGTGCAAATGAAGCCAATAAAAATTGTCGTATTAAATTTTAAGTTTAGAGTTTTTTTTTTTTTGCGGAATTCCGCACGGGTCACCTAGTACATCTTAATTGGAAATTTAGCATATATTTTCATTACAATTTTTTTTTCAAATATCTATTGAATTTTTTTGTTATATTTAAAATGTTTTTATTAATTCTACCAACTTATTGTTCCAGAAAGCTTTGAAACAAGGTTGAAATCTTTTTCTAAATATGATACACTCATCACTTTTTCAGTCACTTTCTATTCTTTAAAAACTAAGTACAGTCACCCCTTATTTATACCATACTTTTTGGGAGACAAAGAAAAAGCGTGATATAACCAAGGTCATTAAAAATTGTTATCCGTCCAACATACGAGTAAATTATGCATGATCATACAGAAAAAATAATTTATTTGCACATTAGAAAAATTTTGTTAGCTGAAATTAATAAAGAAATTAAATTTACCACAATTATTGGCATACTATGCGTAAAAAGCCTTGAGAGAACTCATAGCTTTCTTGTTGTGTGGTGAGCTTTTTGCAGAGAAAAAGGCTCCATTGTAGCCTTGAAATAGTTACATGCTGTATTTTCTTGCTAATTTGTGCTTTATTTACGTTGTTTTTCGCTTCAATCATACTTACCACATGTATTGAAAATAAACAAGATTGAAATTTCAGTAAATTTTCAATGTCAGAAAGGTGCAAACATCAAATAGTCGTAGAAAAGTGAGCATTCCAAACTTTTTTATTCCCAATAGACCTTCTAAGCCCTTCGATTCGCTGCAGAAAAGATGAGCGTCCAGTTCATTCCTTTCTTTGATGCCAGTCCCGATGTGTGCAACCAAACACAAATCTTGGCTGTACTAAAAGGCAGTCTGATAAGAAGCACATGTTTTCTTTTACTTGGGCCAACATGACACCTACCTGCTGTCTTTCACTAATTGTTAAAGTCTTAAAATCAGTACAAAATAAAGTGGGACATAATTTCCAAACCGAAATATTCTGCTGGTATGCATGTTTGGGTGACAGGAATTGCCGCTGTATTTCCAGGGAATTCAGAAAAAAAGAAAAATTTTAATTTTGTTCACTGATAAAATAAAGATGAGAGTTTTTCTAAGCTACACCATGTGTTTTCATAAATGGTTTCAAACTTGAAGCAAGATTTTTCTTTTTACAATAGGCTTTGATATTTCGGGAGACACAAGAAAAAAAGAATATGTCAGAATGAAGGATATAACGAAGGACAACTGTATCTTTTTTTTACACAATAACTTTTAAATTCTCCATTCTGTGAGTAATGCAGCTACAGTATTTTTAAAAGGTTGTGTAGCAGATTTACAGGTTTGCGGGCCTGTCATATTTTCTGAGGGTTTATTATTTCACTCATCATTTTAAAAGAGTAATTAATAGGCATGATCCTTTTCTGGACCCCTTGTTATTGCAACATAGTAAATCTAGTGGCAGACTTAGTTACAATTCCGAGGAACCCCTACAGACCTAGGGGTGTTGAAAGGGATAAAAAATGCACGTTTTGCAAAATTCGGTCCTAGAAAAGCGCCCCCAGAATGTTTTGCGATGGGTCCCCAAACCTATAAATTATAAGTCATCCCGTAATTTTTAAAATTTAACATTGTTGAATATGTACAAAGGGATGGCGTGTTTAGAAAAAAAACCCCTATAAATCCCATACTACATACATCCGCCACTATTCCCTTTAAGATTTGTAACCTTTTATCACATTTGACAGATCTATATATATTTTTTTTTCTCAAAGAAATATCAGGTTTTTACATCGTGGAATACAGTTTTTGAGTTGTCGACAGAGAGCCATGTTAAATTTCTCTTTGTACAAAGCAAGTATTTAAATCTAAAAATATAAATAAAAGTTATACCTACCACACAATTTGCAAAAAGTAATTACGTTAAAGTAATAAGCTACTATATTTTTTCACCCTAAAGGAAAACAAATAACTTTTTGTACTCCAATATATTTTTTATTAAATATTTAAAAATCACACTATAAAATTAGATATTTACACCACAAATAATTACTTGAATATACTAAATTATTTGGGATGAAAAGATCAAGAAGACAAATACAGCCATTATCATTTGAAAATGGCGTACAATTGAGCGTTTGTGTGCAATAAAAAAAGTGATGCCTACAAGTAAAATTCATAAGGAAGAAGACCATATTGAAAAAGTCGAAACACATACAATTATATAAAGTATTGTATCACTTGTTTGCAGGTTGTTTGGAACAACTTTTAACAGAAAAAAAAAAAAATTAAATTAAATATTACATTTTTTATAGCGATTCTGCATAAAATTGTGCTTGAATTTAGTGACATACATGTCGTGCTGCTCATATCAAATTTTGTTAACAGATAAATAACAATTTGCTAAACAAGAACATTATTTACATTAGGACTTAATATTATACTGATCATATATTTAAGTTCATTTATCAATTATATGGAATTATACGGAATGTACACATCACAAAAAAAAGAATGTCTAAGGGCAGATCTAGCTGACAGGCGTTTATCTGGTTCATATGTTAAAAGTTTCAGTAGGAGGTCTTGTCCTTCTAAATTCAAGGTGGGCAAAATTGTACCAATATCCTGAGGCGCCCATCTTGGAAACGTAGATTTATAATCTGTTAATTTGGAACAACCTGGCCAGGTTTCTTCATCCGGAGTACCAAGAGTTCGAAAGACACGAAACAACTGATCAATTTCAGAATCTCCTGGGAATAAGGGTCTTTTTGTTAGCATCTCAGCGAAAATGCAACCTAAGCTCCAGATGTCTACTGCAGTCGTATATTCTTTGACTCCAAGAAGTACTTCGGGGGCTCTATACCATAAAGTAACAATTTCGTGAGTATAAACTTTTATAGGAACAGAAAATCCTCTAGCCAAACCAAAGTCAGCTAATTTTATATTTCCTTCTGTGTCTACTAACAAATTCTGTGGCTTTAGATCTCTGTGAAGAATCCTACGAGAATGGCAGTATTCTAATCCTTTCAATAATTGACATAAGTAGCTTTTAGCCACTTTGATTGATAATCCACTATGAGGGTGTTTGTCCAATAATTTTTTTAAATCTAAGTCTAAGTATTCAAAGACAAGATATAGCTTTTCATCGCAGCACACGACATCCTCCAATCGAACAACATTGGGATGGTTTAGTTCTTTGAGCAAACTAATTTCACGAAGCGCAGTACTTGGAACACCCTCTGTCTCTGCTTTTAATCGTATTTTTTTCAGGGCAACTATCTTTTTCGTGTTTTTGTCCTCAGCCTTGTACACTACTCCATATGTTCCTTCACCCACTTTTTCGATCTTTTCGAAATTGCTAGCTCTGGCCATAGCAGACATGAGCGCTTCTTGGCGCGCGCGGCTTTCTATCAGCAAAATTCTCTTGTTTTTGGCTCGTATTTCCCTCTCGAGTCGAGTTGAAATGCAAAGCTACTGCGTAATGGTAACTTTCTTCTTAGAGCAAAATCAAATAAGATATACCTTTGAAAAACCTTTGAATTAAATTATTTTGCTCACATTGGGCAATTCTGTACTGTAAACTCAGTAAAACATCATTTTAAAATTAAAAACAAATAATTTAATTCGAAGTTTTCTGCATGGCAACTGTAAGAATTGGCACTATTTTCAGTTTTCAGTTGTCTGTTTGTTTACTTCACGTCTACGTATCCATTTAAGTATTAAAACGTTTATTTTACTTCATATTTATCTAGAGTATGTCTTCAAAACACATCCTAATAACTGGACCACCTGGTAAATATTTTCTTTTATGCATTATATTACAATAGTCTTTATTTTCTTTTTGCTGATTTCATGTAATACTTTTTGAGGTGTGGGTAAGACAACTCTGGTGAAAAAGGTGTGTGCCCTTCTAAGAACCCAAAACGTTAAGTTTGAAGGATTTTATACTGAAGAAGTAAGAGTTGGACGTGATAGAATTGGATTTGACGTGGTTACAACATCTGAGAAACGTGGAATTTTATCTAGAGTCAGGTAATTTGTATTTATATATCGCTATCGTATACAAAGCCATTCAATTTTCAATAACCTTTAAACAACAGTAAGTAAATGAAAAATTTACTGGAGGTAATTTATTTTGTTAGTAATGTGCAATAATTCTTTCAGAACCTTATGCCGTTACGTTAATTTTTTTAATTTACCAAATTTTCGTAGTACAAAATTTTCGACTGCTTTTTCACAATACAGTCCTTTCCTTAAAAGCTTCTGATTATGTTATCTGAGAAACAAGTATTTAAATTCATGACCTTAAGAGCATAGTTCTAATCATTTGTAGATTCAGAGTTTCAGAGCTCGAAAGTCGGAGCTGATGTTTAGTTCGAGTTGCTATGTTTATGTTTTAAAGTATGTATTTTTTAATATTGAAGAATGATTTGTATTACATATGAGAATGAAAATAATTAGCTGTTGTAAAAATTCCTTAAGTGCACACTATATTACAATACAAAGATATTAAAAACTTGGTTAAAGTGATGTATGTATTATTCATTGATTATTAGAAATGGATTTAGGAGCTTTCTCGGAGATTTTTACTGGATCTGAAGAGGAAAACGAAATTAACATTGATTAATATATTTAAAATTAAGGTGAATATCTTTAGCTTCGAGAAATTTTTCTGAAACTACAGACTACCCTCTTTCCTATGCCACTCTGCAGGGCCGTACCATCCATATCAGGGACGTGCCGTCTGGGTAGGCGAGGTAGGCAGTGCCTACCCTCGAAGAAAACAGACCAACCTCACCACTTCATTCAATGACATTTAATGCGTTGTTTGGAAAAAAATATTTCTGTTGTACACAGCAATAATAGAAAAAAAGAAAAAAAAATGGAATTTTTTCATTTTGGTACATTTGAAAAGCAGCGATCGACGCTGCTTTTCGACCTCCGTATCTAAGCAATGCTTAGCATGCAAAACACCGCCGTGCCGCACTTTTCCCCCTCTTCGTGTTAGCCAAAGCGACCTTGGAGGCAGAATGAAATCTGCCTCCCTGGCGATGGCGTAGCCGACGAAGATCAACACTCTTTTTCTGCCGGTCTCTTCGATTCTCCATGCAGGGCGGTGAGCGTTAGCAAAATTCTCAATGGTTTTGGCATCATGATTCATTTTTGATATGGTTGTTTGTTTTCTATGAAATATTTCCGTAGTTTTCAAATGTTTCGTTTTTTCATTTGTCATATTGTTTCCCATGTTTAAGTTGAAACCTCAGGATAGTTGTTCTGTTTAAACTTTTTGAAAAAGAAAAAAGACTTACGAAGTAAAGCGACAAAATATTGCAAAATTTATATCATTATTGTATGGAAGTCAATTTTAAAAATTAGCTTTTAGTTGATAAGGATGCATTCAGCAGTCTAGAAAAAAAGTACCGAAACTTTTTCACATTATAAGATGGATTGCAGATTTGTAGATATTTATGGGAACAATTTTTTCTTGACAAATGTATAAAAAATGTACTTGATTTTATTTTTGAAAAGTGAAATGAGCCAACTGTTTCCAGAAACTGATGTTGTTGCAGTTAATTTTGATTATACCAGCCACAATTTTTTTTAGAATGAATATTTTTGGCCATAAAAAGAACTAAGAGCAACAAAAGGAACATAATGACAAATTAACAACCTTTCTTTCTTGTTTTGATATCCACAGTAAAAAAAAGTGAACAAAATGAAACAAGACCCCACTTTCAATTTTTATAAAAGTCACAGATATTTTCACCACAATGAAAAAAAGAAGAATGGATTTTTGAAAAGAATCAGATGAAAATATTTTTATATATGTTTATACTAGGGAATACGTAAATATCATTCATATTCATACTGTTTTATTACGGTTAACAGCATATACTTTTTTTCAAAATATGTATTATTATTCCACAAATTATCTCATCTGCCTACCCTGGGCGTTCGTTCACGGCACGTGCCTGATCCATATGTGCAAGGTCGTGTGATGCATGACAGCGCAGGCTCAAAAAGGTACCAAGTGCTAATAATAAAAAAAACCTTTATGAGAAAGAGGGGGGAAAATAAATCAAACCAAAAAAATAAATTGAACTTTTCATAAAATGTTATTGTAGCCATTAAATTCTACGGTTCTTTAAAAAAAGCAACCTGTTCTGCTTACCTGAAAAATTAAAAAAAATTCCTTGCCGTGTCTAACATGCAATTCAATAGCGCAATCTTTATCACTAAAAGCACATCATGCTGAAATGCATGCATAAACATTTCTATTCCAAATGTGGAGACAAAAATGATAGTACGGCATTATATTATAGTAGCGTACGCATGTGAGACTCAACAAACTGCTGTTCCTCTTTATGCATCTAGGCGTAAATATAGGTTTATAAAGCAGTAAGTAACACACAGTCCCTAAGCCAAGGCTAAAGCAGAGCTACATATAATGCACAGCTAGCTCGGTTATACCATCCAGATATTGCAATATCGTTGTTGTTGTTGTTGCATGCCCCCGTTGGTCAGCAGAGCTAGACCAGGTCCATGATGTTGTACACTCTAAGGAAATCCAACACCAGCAAAGGATCGTCCGCCAAATCCTGTCTGGTAAGTCCCAGGCACTCAAGGATGTGGAGAGGAGATGCCTCTTGAACAGAACAGTTGGTACATGTTTGAAATCTCTCAGCACCCCCAATGAATTTCATAGTTTTAAGATGACCACTACGAAGGCGGGCAAGAGTGGTTTGCTCCTGTCTATTGAATTCTTGAGCCAGGGAACCTCCAGGACCAGGACTCTGATACCAGTGGTGCTCTGGGGGGACGTTCCAAGTAATCCCATTTTGGTGTTTGATCTTTGAGAAAATCTCACAATAAGTTAGCGGTGCTGACTGCGCAGTGGGCTCACAAGCACCTGCTTTTGCCAAAATATCTGCGATCTCGTTGCCCTCTAGATTTACGTGTGAGGGAATCCATTGTAGGTGAATAATATGCGAAGTGGAGAGTTGTTTTAGTTTGCTGATAATTGATGTTCCCACCTTATCTCTTACTCTCTCCAATCTGGCCAAGTGTTGGATTGCACTTCTGCTATCGGATAGAATCCAGATCTCTTTTCCATCTTTAAGAGACACAAGGGAGGCAAGAGCTTCGTCGATGGCTATTAGCTCGCTTCGAAAAACTGAGCATCCGTCCGGGTTTCTTATCTGGATCCTTAAGTTATGGTCTTGTGACTTGATATAAATTCCGCTGCCAGCTCGATGATGATCATCTCTACTACCATCCGTATAGACCCGCACGACATCTGTCGGTATATCACCGATTCTCTCCAATGCTATCTGCCTAGTAGTAGTGCAATATCGTTCTTGTTAGAACTAGAGCTGGAACAAAGCTTCGCCTATTTTGCTAAAGCTTCGGCTTGGGTGAATCATAAGGTGTCATTTGTCTACTTCTGCCTATAATAATTTATGTTGTGAATATTCGTTTTACAATTATAATTAGATGAAATATTGCCCTTTAAGTTATTCACAATCATGCAATATAATAAGAGACAGAAGAAAATTACTATATTGAATTAAAATTATTGTGTGTATTGAACCTTGAAACCAGAAACAATTCAGTAATTAGCAGTACATTCTATTAAACTTGAAAGTTCTTATAAAAGAAAAGTTACAGTTAGTTAGTAACTATATGAACTACTTTAGTAGTTTTAAAACAAACCTAGTAACTCTGGCTTTCTTTAAACATTTCTAGTGTTAAAATTTACAAAAAAAGTCTTTTTAATATCTACCAGGTCAGGAACTTTGCAAGCCATATTTTGTTTCATAGAATTATTGGGTAGTATAACATTTCATTTTTTGTTAAAATTATTAATATGAAAATTTTTAACTCATTTAGTAAAGATTGATCAAGCTTATTAATAATTGTCTAGGATTATAACGCATCCTGAGAATTTACAATAAGTAAATTGAAGTTGAATTTATTTTTTACTAAGCAAAGTATGAACCATGCATTGCACATGCACTTTTGGTTATGCTAGGGGGGTGGTGGAGGGTTTTTTCAATGCGGGTGGTTCAGCTGAGGCATTGGGTAGTAGTTGGCCTTGCTTTGAATCATACCCCCCCCCCCCCCCCAAAAAAAATAAAAATAAAAATCTCCATTTGTCCTTGGCATTTTATGTTAATATTTCTTTTAAAAGATTGAATTTTCGCTAGACATTAAATTTGCAAAAGAATTTCTTGAAAGTTTGTGAATGGAGTGAAACTTTAAAAGTCATTTTGATAAATTCTTGAATGATTCTTGTTCTAATGAATAAGTATATGTTATTCCTCTATTTTTTATTTAGTGATCAACATTCAAAAGGAATGCCAAAAGTTGGAAAGTATGCAGTTGATGTTCCATCATTTGAAAGCTTAGTTTTGCCAATGTTTGATCTTAATGTAAGTAATAATTATATGCAAAAAATATATGATTAAAAATAACAATTAAAATTATTTAATAATTTTATATTATAAAAAAAAAGAAAAGAGTTGAAGTGTTTTAAATACAACAGGGCTGCAGCACCCTAAATGCTGTTGCTCACTGACCCCTCAAGAATTATCTGAAATTTCATTTCTCAATCAGAACATACCATTCTCCGTCACTAGATAAGTGGACCCTCGTTTAGGTTACGTCCCACGAAAAATTTGGTGTAAATTAAGGCTTAGTAGTAGCATTAAAATAGGGGTTAGGTTCTATAGGTAAAGAAAATATTTCATTCTAGTGATCAGGGCCGGTCTTAGCAAATGCGGGGCCCGATTGGAGAACTCTGGCGGGGCCCCCTTTGCAAAATGATTACATTTAGTTTTAGGCTCAAATGAATATAACTCTTTTTAAAATAAAAACTTTGTTTCGCTATTTTTTTACAAGAAAAAAAAATAAATAAATCAATAGCTTGCTAAGACAAGGCATTACAGACTAACCTTTCTTTCTATTTTATGCACCTTCCCTGAACCTTTCGTTGATGCTGAAAAGACTACTTATATAACCGTTTCAAATATCCGAAAAAGCATGTTGCATTTTTGATTATATTCCCAAGAACTAAGTTGTACTAGTGGCAGGCAAATAGTGGGGTATATATGTTTAAATTTTGGAGAGGGCTAATGGGACCAAGCTTAGAATAATAATTTAGAGGATGGCAGGGTGGTGCGCTCTTCTAGACATTTTTCCTCGTTGAATTTTTAAAATGCAATTCTAAACAATCTTCGGTAATGTCAGAGGAATGGGCGAGAAATTCAGGCTCAAATTCAGACTCTCCTTTCTAAATATATATTTTAAAAGGATATTTGAAGACATTTTAGGCAGCGGCCCAAACGAGAGAATATTTTTAAGGGGGAGGGTGGCACTTTGAAAAAAAACTCCAACTCCCCCATCTCTTTGAGGGCTCTTCCCCGAAAATTTTGGAAATTATAGTCCTGAAAACGCAGTTTTAGACGTTCTCTTAGAGGACCTTGATATTAGATGGAGGTTTCTTACTAGAAATGCTTTGAAATTGTTGCCTCAAAAACTAATTTTAAGTTACTTTTGGCCAAGTTATGGAAGAAGGAACGCGTACCCGTTCCTTCTCCCATAACTTGGCCAAAAGTTAGTCCCACGTTCAGAAATTTTCCTTAAAAATATTTTAAAATTATCTCTGGCGGCATTAAACAGAAAGTTGGGGATTGGGTGCTCTCTAGCAAAAAATTAAAAAAATTAAAGGCACAAAATGGCAATTTTTGGATTTCCCCGAGTTTGTCAAGCGGGTTTGTCTTCTGCCCCTTAGCTCCCTAGGTTTGAGCCCCTTAGCTACCCCGTAGGCGCGCCACTTATGATGAAAAGACTACTTATATAACCGTTTCACTGCGTGAGTGTAAGATTGTATTTTAGCGTTAAGGGCATTAAAGTTTGTTCAAAATTGAAGTTCCAAAAGCGCAATTTTAAATGATTTTCGATGTTTTTAGGTGTTTGAAGAATTTTTCCTGAAAATTTTTAAAAACTGAAACACAGGAAACGAAATTTTAGATACTCCCTATTAATTTTTGTGGGAGAAGGCTTCGGAGAAGTAAGATTTTGATCACGTTCTTATTTTCAGACGAGGTAGAAAAAAAAGGGGGGGGGTGAAAGAAAGGGGAGAACGGCACGCAATTAATTGACCAATAATTTATATCGGTTGAAAATTCAAGTGTCGTGATTTCTTTTTGGAAAAAAATAAGATTTTCCCCCAACATTATTTATTTTTCTTCTTAAAATCGCTTAGTTTTAAAAGCGCATTTTTTACTTCTCTTCAGTAATAAAAAATATTTAAAGAAAAATCATCAACTCAGTATTCTGTATTGTGGGCCCTAATTCTCTGGTTGCCGTTTTGGTTAGAGCAGTGTTTCACAACTTTTTCGAGCTCATCGCCCCCTTTAAGACGCTGACACTTATCGCCCCCCCCCCTTCCTCGAAAAAAAAAATAAGTAAGTGAACATCGATATTATTAAAAATACAAGCAATTTTAACCAATCACTTTTAAACTAAAAATATTAATAAATAAATAAAATACCTTTAATTTTTTTTATTTCACAAAGCGAACTGATAAGCATTTGATGGGTAATATTTAACTAAGATCATCGACGTACTTTTCAAAAACAGAAGTACATTTTTCAAGAAATTATTTTCCTTTCTACACTGGAATCTGGGGGAATTAAAATCATTGAAACTAAAAATTTGAAAGAAAATATATTGAAAATCTGAAAATTCATAAAATGGACAAGGAATGACAAAATACTTCAGAAGGTTCAAGGAGAAAGCTCTTGAACGTTAATTAGTTTTTTCCTTAACTTGTGATTAATTGTCTGAACTCTGAATAACCGATTTCGTACATGTTTACACACAAATTCGGTTTTCGCCACCCCTTTACTACTAGTGTTTTCTCCATCACCCCCTATCGCCCCTTTAGAATTTACCGCCCCTTAGAGGAGGCCAAATCGCCCCCTTAGGAAGCGATTGCCCCCAGGTTGGGAATCACTGGGTTAGAGCTAGAGCGTAACGGGAGAGGAGAGATCTCTACCAAAGTCTACAGCCTTTACTCCCATTAACTTAATCAGGGCTTTTTGGTTATGATGTATATATATTAGGGTGGAGCGAAAAACAAAAATTTTGGAATTTTATTCTGTAATACCCGGCAAAAGCTGTGCATGCGTAAGTACAATACACGTGTAAAATATTATCAAGTTTGAACAACTCCTTTAGGGTCCTACCAGGGCTTGAAGTTCTCTAAAAATACGAAAAAATGTCAATTTTCTAAAATTATTTGGAAAATACAAATAATCACCATTTTGGTTCTGTTACCACTAAAATGCTTCCTTTTAACACTCTTTTCATGCATCTTCAAAATTATTTAAATTTTATGCAATATTAAGTTCGTACATAAAACGTAAATTTCCGTGAAATTGACCAAAAATTGTCTTTTTTTTACTGTTTTTTGGAACGTAGCAATAATTTTTCTTTTGTGATCCAGATACTATTTTTTGCAATAAATGGGCAAAATGCAGCTTTTGGTTGTATATGCAATTATATTTCGTTACATTAACAGCCCTGAAAGCACCACAAGGAGGTATTGCATTTCGGGTGTCATTCTGCCTTTCCCATCCACCCAGCCATGTTATTTACATATTTTCAAGACATTTATATGGATGCAATTTCTTTCTGATGTTAAACGATTTCTCCTTTTGAATCAAAGTTTGAAGTTAAACCCATGACTCAGTTTTGCCATTGATGACTGCGAGCATAAAAATTTTCATTTAAATTTATGTCTTTTCTCTTCCTTCAATAGCAATCTGCCGTCTCAGTAACCTGAATTGAGCCCTTGAAATAGTCGGCGTGTAGAAGAGGTATACTTATTGAATCAGTGATAAAGTACAATTTGTTTTTGAAAAGTTAACTTATTAACGTTGCAAAACTCGGTGGAAGATATCGAAGCTTTAAATACGGATTTAAAAAACGAGTAAAAGTAATTGATGGGCATTGTCAATGTAATAAAGAAAGAAAAAAGTGACCCTGATCTCACTATCAAAAATTGGAGACCTTTCAGTCATTAGCGTTCGTTAGTTCGAGCTAACAGAGTTATGAATTTGTTAATTTTCAAGATGAATATTTAATGAGATAAATTTACTAGTCAGTTATATCTTTAAATAATATGCTTCAGTACGGTTCAAGAAATTATAAATTTAAAAAACAGAAAGAAAATTTCTGCGAAACATGGAATTGTAGGTATAATGAAAGTTACGCAATCTATAATTCATTTGATTGATAATTTTCTCTACTTCGTGGATCCGGTGATTCGAAGAAATGTCTGCTTTGTTGATTTTGAGAACTAATCAAATCTAGCTGAAAATGGAGATCCTGCAGCTCTGTAAACAAAAGTCCACGAAATGTGATTCATAACGAAAAAAACACGTGACAAAATGGAGGCAGATTGATAAAGCCTTATTATCTGGACATAGGTGCAGCCATCTCAGAAGTGATCACTAAACTACAGGCTTCCAAATGGCGCCACTAGATAGCAGCTAGCTTCAGTTTTTCCTCCTTTTTTCAAATGAGTACACATTTACCCAAGGGCGGATCCAGCTTCTGGCTAATGAGGGGGTCATTTTCGGAAAGGGGAGGGTCAAAGTGCAATTTTTGGGCAAAAATGGGGGGTTTTGACAAATTTTTCGTAATATAAGTACCCAAAATGCAATTTTTTGCTATATTTTGTCGGTTAAGGGGGGGGGTCATGACCCCCATGACCCCCCCTCTGGATCCGCGCCTGCATTTACCCCAAGTACGCAATTACCCCACTTCACCCTACATGAATCATATCGCTATGGCTACTGGTAAATAGACTATAACCACATTTTTAAGACTTCAAATTTTGAAATTTTTCTTGAGGAAGGCCTCCGAACTCTTAACATCGACAACAATGGAACCGCATTTCTCTAAGCTCAGTTTCAGGGAAAATATCCTGTGGAGAATTCCACATTCCATCCATTCCCATAACGTCATCAAAGATGGTCTACAATGACATTTTTAAAACTTTCAATTTCAAAAAATGTTCGAGGAAAGATCCCGAAAATCGTTTAAAATTAAGTTTTGAGATCTTTAATTTCGACAAAAAACATTCAGAGGTGAAAACCGAACTCTATGCCTTTCTCTAACATCATCAAAGATACTATTGCGTTATTTAGACTTCAGGTTTGAAAAATTTCGGGTTGAGAGCGGTCGAACCCTATTCTTCCTAAGATTAACTGAGATATTTATAAATTTCGTTTTTGGAATTTCAACATCAAAAAACCGTTAGTGAAGAGTTCCAAAACCCCCATTCATTCTCTTAACATTTTCAAGAGGGCCTACTATGGTGTTTTTTGGACATCAATTTCGAAAATTTACAATGGGACTCGTGCTTTTCCTAAGATTAGTCAATGTCTCTCAAACTGCGTTTTTCGAAGCTTAATATAGAAACATTCCGAAACCTCACCCCCAAACAATTGCTAAAATGGCGTGCAATAATAACGTTTTTAAGACTTCAAATTTTGAAAAATATTAGATGAGGGCCGGCAAGTCTCAAATCTCCCTAACATGACCAAAAGTTGTCTAAATGTTGTGTTCTTGAGTAGTGTTCACTCTAGAGGAAAAAAAGGGCAGGGTGCTGGTGTCTGAAAGGGGCACTATTTATTGGGAAAGGGGTTCTACTTCAACGCGGTGTTGCCCCCTCCCAAAGCTGGGGCACACCCCTTCAAATATTGTTGAACTCCCCCCCCCCTCTAGGAATATGTACCTGTGCCCCTCCAAAAAAATTGGATAGATAGCCCTTTAGCTGCAAGATCAGATTCTTTGAGCCATATTCACTGCAATTAAAAATATTCTGATAAGAAATTGAAAATGCATGTGGCAAAAGTATAGGAAATTTAGGGAACAAATGCATAGATCAACATATTGAGGGATAATTTAAAGTTCGCAAGATAAACCTCTCATTATTTCTGTAAAATTATTTCTTATAATAATATAAATTATGCCATTAAGTATTTTTTAAGACGATAAAGAAAATGATGAATATTAATTAAATATTTCAAAAATAATAACATTTAAAACAAACATTAACTTGAAATATTATATGCTCATTTGTTTAATTTAATATTTTTGAAAAAAATCAGTGATAACCAATAAGCAAATAATGACTATCTAACTTGAAATAATTCATAGACAAGTTTTGGAACAAGATAATAATTAAAATGAGAAATAAACAACCTAATTAAATGTAGCACATATTGAAATAACTTCTAATTGTTAAGAAATTTCAAACATTTACAAGATGCAAAGTATTGAAATCTCAAACACTAGAAGTAATTATTTGCGAAACACGTCTTTAATGTTGTCATGTTTCAAAAAATTTATTTTATGATTTTTTGAAAATAAAACATAAAATAACCTTATCTTGAGTAGCATATGTAAAAAAAACTTCCGATAATCAAATACATTAAAGAATTTAAAAGATGCAAAAGGATTGAAATTTCAAACCCGAGAGGCAATTTTCCGCGAAATAGAGTTCATTGTTGACATGGTTTAAAAAATAAAGTAATTTATTAAAATAAAACACAAATCAAGCTAATATGAAGTAACAAGTGTCTAAAAACCTTCTGATTGTTAAAAATATTAAAATATTTACAAGATGCAAAAGGATTGAAATCTCAAACACTGCAGGCATTTTTTTTTTTTTGCAACGCACGTGTATTAAGCATATCGAAACATGTAAAAAAAATAGAAAATTGTATTGCTGGACAGTTAAAAAAGAAAATCACAATTCAATGAATACCTATGGACATCAAGAACTATATTAACTTTCAAAAAATTTTTAAGCACTTGAAAATGAATTTTTTTTACCAAGTCCAGGAAAATGGCTGATTGACAGGCACTCCTTATTTTTTTTATTTAAAGTTTAACCATTTCAAGATCGAATCTGCTAATTTTATTATTTATTTTATTCAGAATAAAAAAGTCTCATCTTTTTTTTTTCACATGTTCCAAAAGACAAGCATTTACTTGTTATGCAGCAGATAATGGCTCTGAGTTTTAAGACTTCGGTTATGACTCATGATGTTCAAACTTTTTTCAATGAATAGTACTAAAAAGGAAGGATTAATATTCAAATAACAAAGCTTGCCTTTGCTTGAATCTTAATTCTTTATTTCTTGCAGAAGGCATCTACATACAAGATCGCATACTTTTCGGCGCACGTGTCGGTCGCCATTTTTTTATTTAAGTCATGGATAATGGGAGTTTTCTGGGAAATAAGTACTCCTTCTATACTTTTCCTGGAACAGACACCCCTGCCCTACAGGTAAAAATACTAGGAAGTATTCACCACCTTCCCTCTCTGAGAGTAAATTCTCAGAAGATCAAGAATAGGGCTTAAATGGGAAGGAATGAAACAATGATTTCTTTGACTCCCTTGCCCCTCACGGATGACAGGACCTTTTTCTACATTGGAAAGAAAAGGGAAAACATGCTCTTTTACTGATAACACTTTCAATTCTTGGAATCTTATTCATTCTCTTTGTCTGGGGATCTGATTGCCTTTTCTTCATGAGCCATTTTCAGGGTGCAATTCTGGGGACAAAGAATGCATGCACGTTTTTTCAACGATCTATGTGGTCAAAAGAAATTGCGTCGATATCGCGATCGGCTATACGATGCTTGAGACATCTTGTTTTATATACTGGGCGCAATTTTGCTATTTTTGAAAGGGCAGGGCGCAGTTTGAGGATTAAAACTAGGGCAGGGCGCATTTTGCCGATCTGAAAAAGGGCAGGGCGCTGCGCCCTTCAAAAACGGCCTAGCGGGAACACTATTCTTGAGATCACTTTTCAGAAATTTTTCCGGGGAGAACCCATGAACGCCCTATCAGTATGTTTGAATATTCTACTTTATGTCTTTGTTCATAATGATCGTATCATGACGCTATTCTCGTGAGTGCATTAATGACCCCATCTTCAGAAAGGTTGGAAGATCCTCATAGTATTTACCATTTAGTTTCTTACATAAACACAATTTGATAAATAAGTAAAAAATTCACACATAAAATTTAACAAAAGCAAGAAAGCTTCCAATCAAAAAAGCAAATCTTTACACTATTATTTCGGAAAAAATAAGTAAAAAGAAAGAAGGGGGGGGGGGATCTATTAAAGTTTAGTATTTTCGCGATTTTGAAATTTTAATCCAATGACCTCTGGATATGAAAGGGGTAGGGGTGCTTGATGTCAGAAATTAGCCCCCCCTTGAGTTAAATCCTGGGTGCGCCCCTGACTGTGCCACCCTATTCTGCAGATAATTTGGAGTTACTGTATATTGATTTTAATATGTAATTATTTCGATAGAGAAGCCAGATGCATAAAGAAAATATGAATAAACTTAGTGTTGATAGAAAAGAACTGTTAATGATAGTCTTTTAGTAGTTATACTTTTTCTCTGTAGTTCTTTGTAGGGCACTAAAACATCCATGCACAAGAATTGAATAAATACCTTTGTGCTGAAAAATAAAGTTTTAATAATCAACATAACACACAAAATTGCAAATTTAGTGAGTTATTACGTTGATTATTAAAATTTTATCCATGAACACTCGCTGTGTTCATGGATAACTGCTGTGTTCATCATCTGTGATAAGGGTTGGGTTTTTGACGTCAAAAACCAGTTTTGACATGACTTGTCGAAAACCTGTCAAAAACGTCGAAAACCTGACTAAAACTTAAATACAGTGGTTATTGAGATTTTTTATAAACATGTAAGGTTTCTCATCCTGAAAAATATTAAATAGAAACGTATACATTTTATCAATCAAGTTTTATAAACATTAAATTAATAAATTTAATGAAAATTATTTCTCATTCTTTTAAACTAACTTGTTTTGCCGTGAAAAAAGTTAAATATTAAAACTTAAATCTAGCTTTTAAAGTAGTTTTGTTTAAATGTTTATCTAACTATCAATTAGTTATCTTATCAATCAAGTTTAATAAAAATTAAATTAATAAATTTAATGAAAATTAATTCACATTCTTTCAAATTAACTTAAAAAGTTAAAAGTATTAAAAGTTAAATCCAGTTTTTAAAGTAGTTTTGTTTAAATGTTTTAATAACTATTAATTAGCTATTTTATCAATCTAAAAATCTTTACATCAGAATTTAAAGTGATTTTTTTTTCTTTTGAGTAAGAGCAAAACTAAATTAATTAGTACTCAGTGTACAAATCTGGGGGGGGGGGAGTAAATAATGGTACAGTCGACGCTCGTTATAACGACCACACGTTATAAAGACCATCTCAATATAACGACCGGTGAGAAAACCCCCAACTGTATCCCAATACATTCTATGTTCTATCTCTTATAGCGACCCCTCGTTATAAAGACCGTTTTCTGTAGGACGGAGACGGTCGTTATATTGAGCGTCGACTGTATCTGACAAATTCTGAAAATCGGACTATTTCAAAGTAAAATAAAAAAAAATCACTAGTAAAAATTTATTAAATATACCCAAGACACACAGCACTTAATTAATGTACCCACTTCATTTTTAAAATAAAAAAACCTGTTACAGTAATTTCTCGAAGCAATAAAGCCATATTCAAAAGCCACATGTTTGATTTTTTTAAATGCTAGTTACCATTATTTACTCCCGAGCCCTTCAATTATGTTTACGATTGCTTATTACACTTTATTTTAATAACCCAAAACTCCAAAAGTTTACTTCAGTGTCTGAAATCAGAAATTGTAAAATTCATTTGAAAATGTATTTTGATTATCAATATCAAATTTAAACATGTTTTGGACAGAAATTGAGTTTTTTGACAATTATGGCAAAAAGGGGTTTTTGACATGACGGTAAAAACCACGGTTAAAACCTCCGACTGTCAAAAACTTGCCAACCCTGTCTGTGATGCGAGTGTTCATGGATCTCCCCTCCCTAAGAAATCAGAAAAATCCTTTTTACTTATGTCAAGGAATGGTTCAAAACTTTTAATGTAAAACTTTTTGGTTGCATGCCATCAAAAATCTTATTGATTTGTTTGTCTTGAAGATAATTAATTAATGAAAAATATTTCTAGCAGAAGCTCTTGAATAAAATGTTCATTGACCCGAATTAACTAATTAAGCAACATAAAAAAGTATAATGTGAAAAGTAACTACTAAGTAATGTATCTGCATATTTAATATTTAAGTTTGTTTGATAAACCTCCATCCAAATGACTCACGAGTCAGTTGTCACTTCTACAAGCAAACAGCCAACAGCTCGTTACAGCATACAGAAAATGTCATTTCATTTTCTTCTGGGGGGGGGGGGGCATCAGTTTGAAATAGCCATGTAGAAAAATTAAAAGTTCACATGAAAGCTGAGTATGTCTTCACATTGATAGCCAAAATATTTTCAGCACACCTGCGAGAAGTCCACAAACTAGTGGTGTAGCCAAGGAGAATGAATGTTTATGGGGTCTGAACCCTTCAGAAATTCAAAACTAAAAATGTACCTTTTTTTTTCACCCACAATTTTTCTGTTTGTATACATAAGAAAACACTTTCATTGGACCTCCCACCCCCCCCTCCGCTTCCCAAAATGGAATCTTGGTTACGTTATTGTGGCGAGTTCAGAACGGCTCCATTTCAAAGGATGAAGGTGAAAGCTTATGTAAAATTACAACTATACCTCAAAGTCAGAGCACAAGCAGAATTGCAAGCATATGCAGAATAACTTGTTAAAGCATCTAGAGACTTAGTTTAGCTGCGTTAAAAGACTTCCTTCAGAAAAGGGGAAAAAGAAAGAAGTATAAAATAAACAAATACTGTCTTTATAAAACTAAGGGCCCCTAATTAATTGTAAAAATAAAATTATTCAATGAAACAGCAATTTTTCTTTTAAAATATTATGATTGCTTTCATTTTGTAATAAATTCATTGGTGTCTAAGTTGCTGAAATTTTTCAAACAGGATACCGAGGTCCTAATTTTAGATGAAATAGGGAAAATGGAACTCTTCAGTAAAGCTTTTATTGACAATGTTAAACGTGCTTTTGATTCTGAAAATCATCGAATTATAGCAACCATACCCATTTCCAAAAGTGTACCGCTTGTTGAAGAAATCAGGAATCGAAACGACTGCATGCTGATTCAGGTAATTTTAGTTATATGTGTATGCTTTAAAAAAAACTAATATTCAAATTAATTAACCCTACACTGCATGAATTTTTTTTCTTGGAAAGAACTATATATATATTTTAATGTTATAAGAAAACATTGGAAAACATTTTTAAAAATTTAATTTTGAGGATATAGATGGTTATATTTGTTTTAAAGATACTAAATACTTGCTTTTTATGCTTGGTCGTAAGGAAAAATAGTCCAAGTATCCAATTGGCAACGCTATGCAGTTATTTATTTTTTTTGTCATCTTTTAGTATATATGCATATTTTAAAAACTACATAGTACATGTGATACATTCATAACTGCTGATTATATTTACTCTCATTTAAGTTTTTTTTCTGTAAATTTGTATGGATTTTGTTCAGATTGATTGTTGAAATTAAAAAAAAGGCCCCCTTTTCGTCCTCTATTACAACTGTGAAAAATTTAATGTGCTTAGTTTGCTTTATATTCTTAGAGCAGTTTCACTAAGCTCTAATAATTTCCTCTGATGGTGTAAAGTTTATCGAAATCGTAAGCCAATTCATTAAAAAAAATCAAGAATATCAGAACAAAAAGCTAAAAATCAGGACAGAAATATTTTTTACCGGGAAAATCAGAACAATTACGAAAGGGGGAGGCTCCAGGGCCACTTGTTGACCTATTCATTACTGAGAAGCTCATATAATGATGCATATGTAGGACTTCTAAGAAAAAAAATGGTACTTTTAATTTTTTCAAAAAAAAAAA
>JAXGGA010014363.1:0-32343 GCA_038373865.1 Uloborus plumipes | reverse complement strand
CTTTTAACTAGCAGTACCCGCACGGCGATGCCCGTGCATTTTAATGGGAAGGAAGTCCACTGAATAAATTTAAATTCACTCCAACCCTCTGAAGTAAAATTATTATAGTTGAAGCGGTATAGTAATTAGCCACTTTAGCGACATCGTATTTGTATGCTTGAATAAAAAAAAATGAAATACTTCTGCATTAATAAGAAATACTTCATATGATACTATATTAATGCATTTTACTACTCATACTGTCTGAAAACACTTTTTCAGATATATTATTAGAAAAAAGTCAACGCAAAAACAAAAATGTCAAATTGATAGTAATTGGCCATCTTATCATAGTTATTGGCTATGAAACCATACAGTTATTGGCCATGTAAACATTCAACATCTTTCTGTAATTCAAACATCTTTCTGTACGGCTGCTTGTCCATTCCGTTTTCTTTTCTTTTCTTTATTTTTCACTTTTTTTGCTGCTTTTTTTGTTCATTGTTTTCAATAGCTGCTCTGTAACTCTCAGAAATTATAAAGAATGGTTCAATTGTCTATCCTATTAAGAAATTTTCTCCTACTTTTTGGCGCATTTTGTTGGTAATCATCGATAAATTTGCTACAATGAGTTGTTTTGTTTGAAGTAGAGGTGAAAATGCGCTTTGGGTCCCTGCTTGGCGTATTTTCAAAAAATCGCCAACTGGCGCGTTTTTCCTTGTTGTCTCGCGTAGTTGAAAGCTCCGAGAGACATTACGCAGAAATGGCGTTTCTATGGCGACAAAACCGAAATCCGTGTTTGGCGAGAAAAGGGACCCAAAGCACAGATTAACCGAAGTAGATGGCGTATACAAATTTATAGGAGTTTTCAGAGGAGTTATCACAACTGTTGCTGCTGTCACATTATCTTCATTAGTCAGATTTGCATTTGTTGTTATAATTGCAGTCAGTATTTCAGTATTGGTAGAGTAGTTTTTAGAAATCCACAACCTTTTAAACTGCACTAAAAGTCCTTTTAAAGTTTAAAACAATTCGCCAAATAAATCAAAAAGACAGGAGATATACTCAAATTCAGTAAATTTTCAAGGCTTAACTCTTTACGTAAATTTAAACCACGGAAGAAAGAGCAGCTTGTACGGAAAATGGATCTAGTATTTCCTTTTTGTGTAGAGTTATGCCTTGAAAATTGACTAAATTTGATTAATTAATATCTCCTGCCCTAATTAACGGACAGAAACGTGCTAAAACTTTTCTTTTTCAGGAAAAAAAAAACCCTTTCCAGAGATATATAATGTTATGGGGTGGAGGAAGGTTTTCCTCCCTCAATTATGGCGGATACACCAAAAATGATACTAATTAATTAATTTAAAAATAACTAATTCGAAATTAAAAATTTGGCTTTTGAGGTGCATTACACGGGGATACGTTCGAATTTTTGGGCCAAGTTTCAGGTCTGTGGGTGCTGCGGGGGCTTCTGGCCAGCGGTTACAAACGTACAAACAGACAAACGAACACCGTCATCTTTATATATATAGATTTGTACTTATAATTTTAATAACACATAGCCCTGCGAGTCTGGGAACAACAATAAAGGTCTTTAGACCCAACATATTCTATCTTTGGTTCGAAAGCGTCCAATATTTATTATTTAAAATAAATTTCTGGTGTTATTGTTTTGCTACGGAATGGGGAAATAGGAGTGTAGCGTGACCAAAATTTTTTCTGCTGCGCAGGCCTACTATTTCAGAGGTGCAGGACGATCGCTTACTGGTGGCAGTGACATAGATAGCACCCTCAAAACCACTGCGGCCCGCGGGGGGGAGTACGTGGTTTGAGAGCACACACTAAAGAAAAAATAATCACAGAGTTAGGACCAAGCTCCACATTGACGTAAAGCAGAAAAATAAAGCAGAAACGTAAAATGGACTAAATAGTTCCTATGGAAAGTACTCGAATTTTCGGTTTCTGCCTTCGGTTTCGGTCGCGTTTTCCGCTGATGTGGAGCAGGGCCCTTACAATAGCAGAACTATTTTTACGTCTTTCCATCGCAATTATGATCTTTATTATCTTAAATTAAACACAATTGTTACTGTGTCTGAGAATAGTATCTGAGAATGGTAAGCAGTGTAGGAGGGGAAAAAAACCAAACATTTTATTTGAAATCATTGTATTCCTTTTTTAAATTTATTAGAATATATACCTAGAAATAATTATATTTTTTTACTAGAAAAAAAAAACTTTAGGGATAAAAAGAAATCAAGAGCGGCAGTTAGGAGGAAGCACTGGAACTTGTTCCGGTGTCCCTGTGGGCCAGTTCATCCCTGGATAAAAATGAAAAAGCGTGCAAATGGATGATGAGGAGTATTTTGGAATCACAGGGGCTCTGAAATGAGCTATGTTAGTTAACTATTCTTCATTTTGACTATTCTGACTTTTTCACCACCAAAATTCAATGAGAATAACTGCTACAATTTTGCGAAAATGTAGTGTTAAAATCAGTACAATATTGATATGATATTTCTATATTTTTGTTAAGGATATGGGTTGACTATTTATCTTGAAATAAATCTGTTTTGCAAATTAGGCGTTTTTGAGTAGTAAAGCGTAATTATGAAAAAATATTCTAAAAGGAATTAATCACTTTTTAACAGGTATAAAGTAGAAAATGAAAACTGCTTTTTCCCCTGGTGACCATCAAGATTACGGTGGAAAGAAGTAAAATTACGAAAAAAAAAAAAAATGCCAGTTCTTGAGAAATTCCAGGTGAGTTGCAGAGACGTGCCGTCTGGTTAGGCAAGGTAGGCAGTGCCTACCCATGAAGAAAACATACCAATTTTTTAATTTCATTAAATGACATACAATGTGCTGATTGGAAAATGTAAAGGCATTCAACAGCGAATATAGTAGAAAAAACACAGAAATTTTAATTTTTCTTCTTTAAAAAGGCATCGACTACCACTGCTTTTCGACCTCTGTATCTATACCATGCATCGTCTCAGGAAGTGCACGTGCCCCGCACTTTTCTCTCCTAATGTTCGAAAAGCGGCGATGAAAAGCTGTCCGAAAAGTGCCTCTGCGGTTTCTTCTGTTCTCCGCCGAAACTTGACTGCGTCATGCGCAGAACCATGCCTGTGGAGCCTGTGACATTTCTACGGTCTAGTGTGAGATTTAGATTTGATAAAAAAAAAAAAAAAAAGACTGCAGATAAGCTGCAGATTCTTGCAAAATTTAAAGATATCTGCAGAAAAGCTGTTTGCTTGCTAAATTTTAAAACACTTGAAACTGAACTTTATTCTAACTTTTACCTTATTTTTTTATTTTAAAATACAAATTTCAAAAAATCATGGTTGATGGGGCCCCTTACAAATTGGGGGAACCGAACTGCAACTTGTTCGGCTTGTACGTAAATCCAGCTCTGCATACATGAAATAAGCAGTTGTCAACATATATCAGAAGCCCTTCAAAAGAGATAAGTTTAACGATGTAACTCTTGTTTGCGAGATCATTATTAGTAATTATTTATAAGAAACAACTGATAGAAACCTCAGTTACTTTAGGCACGATTTATGAAGAAAATTTTTATTTAGCTTGAAACAGTTGTTCTGGTTTTTGAAAATATATTATTCAGTTTATTAACTATCAGGGCCCGCGTTGGAAGTTTCAAGTTGTTAGACAGTAAATTAGCCAAATTTCGGTAGTCTTAGTCAAAAAATTTGAATTATTTTTTTCCAAATACATTTTTTTTTCAATGGACATTTCAGAAAATATTCCGTTCGCCAGCAATTTTAGCCAAATCAGAATTTTTTCGCCGAATGTTCGATTTTATCGCCTTTGGCGAGGCGGCGAATACTTAGCTCGGGCCCTGACTATGAATTGCTTGGTCCTTACTATTCAAATGTAGATCGCCTCCAGTGAGATTTCTTTTGTTCTGTATCATTAAATTCATTTATTATGATCAACGTTTGTACCTTTTCACTGCATGCAAGAAAACAAGTTTCACAAAATATTTCAGAATTCTTGAAATTTGAAACATACCTTTGAAGGCATTATGTTCTCATTTCATTCCTTAAATTAAGCTACTTGTTTTTATGTTTCATTGGATACTGCTCACTAGATTGTTTTCTGCTCATAAATAGATGTAAATTAGTTTAGAGTTAGTCATTATTAAAAACATTTTAATATACAGGGTGTTCTATTTTAATTTGCATGACCTTTATTTTGGCAACCATTCGTCCTAGATGCAAACTTCCAATGGCAAAAATGCTCAAAATGAGGTGTAGATTTATGATAATTTAAAGTTTGAAAATAAAAAAAAGTCTAAAATTTGAACTTTAACTTTTCATTTGGACTCCAGGTCACCAAACTTTTCTAAGGAAAAAAAAAATCCATTGAAAAATAACTTCAACCCCCCCCCCTCCAAAAAAAAGGAACAAGAACGATTTGTAATTAAAACTCAAAGAGAAATTCAAGTCCAAAGTTTTTACACACCCGTGCAGACAATGAGATTGGAATGTCTGCACTTCCCTTCCAGTGGAATGACTGGTTGTAATTCTATTGAAGTGGTTAGCAATCTATTATTTTCCTCAACACGCGGTATTGACAGAGAGTGTAAAGTCGTGTCAGTCAAAAAAAAAAAAAAAAAAAAAAAACCGCTGCGTTTCATATCTCAGTGAATATTGGTCGTACGAATTCAAAACGCTTTGTGTGCAAATTGTATTTTTATGCTCTTGATTTCCTTAAGGCATAAGTCAGGGCACCTAGGATCCGTATAAACATTTCACGCTTTTTGACTTTTTTCTTACCTTCAAACTTTTATTACCTTAACTCTATACATCAATTTGAGCATTTTCGTCATGAGCATGTATCTAGGACGAACGGGTGCGAAAATAAAGGTCCTGTATATTTATTTACAAAAAATGTGATAAATATATTTTGACAACTTTTTACAGGTTCTGATTAGATTTAAAGTTATTTCAAGGCTGTTTAGAATAATGGCGAGAAATATCGTAATGAAGATTTTTAAAGAAAAAAGTTCCCTTAACCGAAACGTGGATAACGATTCTTGTCAGAGGGAAGAAAATTACAGCGTTCCAGAACTGGAGGAATATTTGTACGAAAAATCAGTCTTTGCTACATTTTTAAACTGGCATGAAATGGGAAATAAACGTACAGTGAAGGGACCAGAAAAAGAAATGCAAATCAATCACCAAAAGACTGCAGAAGAAACTCCATTCCTTAATATTTCAAACCTTGACAATATAACCGAAAAGAACTTACGTAATCCTAAATACATTGAAATGGAAAGGTACCGCAAAATGCTTGAATATGTGTCAGAGACAAGTTACAAGCCTCCTAAAACATTTCAATCTGATACAGTTGGCGTACCCAATAACAATTCTACTGCGTATGGATTAAATCATTCAGATTTTGATACCTCAATATCACATACTAGTGACAGAAGAATTGATCTTAAATCCTATCGTTGGGAAAGGCAATCAAGAAGCGATTCCAAAAGCATGGAATCTAATAGTTCAAAAAGTACAGCTTCAACAAATAACGGCAACAAAAGCTTCAATCCTCCATTGGATTTTTCTAGATATCGTTCCTTAGAACAATCAGTAAGTATAGAATCGGATAGTTGTCAGTCCAATAGTACCATACGCGAATCTCGTTGTATAGTTTCTTCTCTTGATGGATATGAATGGCTGTCAAAGTACGACTATGATAATTTGTCGTCTAGCAGATTAAGTGCTTTTTCCGTTTCGAAAAATTTCATAAGCTCACAGGTGCCATTTAGCAGTCGATTTAAGGAATATCGATCAAAGGCCTATTCAGATAGCATGAGCTCAATCAATGCAAACTTTATTCCCGACTCACTAAAGGAGGCAAGTGAGAGACATAGCCGGGATTCGGGTTTCATGGAAAATGAAAGAAACGGAAACTCTGTCGGTTCAATAAGTGATAGTTTAGATTTTTGTAAACTTAACTTCTTCGCAAATTCAAGCTTTGCGAAAGTCATTGAATGGCTAGAGTGTACTTCGCCTGATGAATTTTCCAGTGTCACTAACTCTATTGAGGAATCGAAGACTGATGAGGCGTCAGGACAGTCAAATGGAACGAAAATCTTTCAGCTCTCTGATAGTGATTATGATTTTTTTGAAAAACATTTCGATGAGCTTCAGTCTGCATTTGAGTGTTTAAATATTTCAAAAGTTGAAAATACTGACGAAATTAGCAAACATTTCTTTGAAGAAACATCTACAAATGATACAGGAATATTTCAAAAACTATTCAGGGATTATGTTTCTAACATTCTCAATAAATCTAATAAAATATTTATAGAAGAATCAAAGCTGAATCAAACACTATTTTGTAATAGTAAAACAAGGAAAAATAAGTCTAACATAAATGTAATGACAGAACTGCCAGTAAAAATACGTGAGCATTTAAAAAATACATGGAATAATGATTTGAATTCTAAACCTCTAAATCCCTATTTAAAATTGGTAGACAATACTTTTAGCAGATTTGAAATTAATTCTTTAAAGCTTCCAAGCGACTCTCAGACGAACTCGTTTCTTAATATGAGCTCACCACAACCACAGTCGAGTTTGAACCCCAAAATGGAAAACAATAATAAATTACAGCTATTACAAAAGGATTTTCAAAATTGTAAAGAAGTTGAAATTAGAGATGTAAGCCGGAAAGATAATACTAAAGTTGATACAAGTATTTCAATTGGAACTGAAATTGAAATGCGAGAAAAAAAACCCGTAAGGAATTATACAAAAAACTCAAACGGCAGAGAAATATTTGGTTCGGAAAACCGTATGGAAAAACATTTTTCTGACAGTTATGTCATGGAAATATCTCAAGTGGCCGGAAGCACAATAAATGTTGACGAAGCAATGAACAATTTTCATATTCTTCTGAGTACTGAGACTTCTCTTGAAAGTAATTACAGCACTTTGAACACAAATGTCAACAGAATCAATTATTCAGAAAATTCAAGGTACAGTGAGGGATTCGAAACAAACAACTGTGTCGAAAAAAGCTTTTCGGATAGGAATGTTGTAGAAGACTCCGAATCGGAAATGGCTCAAAGCACACCAGTTGATGGAGCAATGATAGGGTTTTCTAATATATTATGTACTGAGAGATCTGTTGAAAATAAATGCAGCACTCCAATAAATTTGGGGACTCTTATGAGTTTTGCAGAACTTACAAATTCAGGACCCTCTCCAATACTTATGACTTGTGAAACTAATCTGACACAATCTAGAGTCAATGCAGGAACGAAAACTAACAAAAAGAGTGAAATGCTACAAGAAACAGGAATACAATTATGTCCGAAAAACTATGGAGATTCTTGCTATGTCAATCCTGTGTTTATTGAAAACAGTCCACTCACGTCAGGTTTTCAGTTTGAGGATTTTATTGGGCATAAAGATAATAACTCTTACTCTAAAAGTACTGAAGCCGCAGCTAATGTAGAATCTTCAAAAAAAATCTCAGGACAATGTCATTTGAGAAGGACAAAATACCCATTAGTTTCACAAAATGATAAATTGTTTGGCTCTATGAATAAATCAACAACAACAACTTTAAGACGATCACGTCGACAACGTTTTCCTCCCTTACGTGTTTGGCAAAATGAACGTGCAGTCTATAGATACGATGCTTCTGGAGAAATTTCGTTCGTAGGAGTTTATGTAGGAACGGAACCATATTACAGAGAAAGCAATGGTAACACATTTTCGAATATAACTGAAACCAAAAGCCGGAGTAGCAATAGAAGAAGAGTAATACAGGCAGACAGCAAAAATAGCCCTTGCTTTAATTCCTTAAGGAGAAAGCGGCAAATTGATCCGGAGTTAATTTGTGGATCAAAAGCGTCTTGTCTGAAATCAGATAGATTTAGCTTAAATAACAATAAATGCACAAAATTTGAGAGTAAGTTAATTGGCAGCAAAAGCAGTTTAAATAATAAAAGAACGAACAAAGAGAGCTGCAATAAAATGAGTAACAATTTAATTCAAAAAAGACCAAATAGAAGAAAGAAGAAAAATCTTGCAACTGTAAACACAAATTTTAATCCGAGTCCTAATACAAGTAATAAAACAAATACAGGTAGAGAAAAAATAACTAATAATTTTAGCGAAAGAAATAGAACTGAAAGTTCAAGGGAATGTCATAAATGTTTCGATGCAAATGTACTTTGTAAAAGAAAATGTGTAATTTTTGAGAAATGTGGGACGGATATGGATATAAGTTCAAAGAAAAAGTCTGCCAAAGGTATGATTGTTCCAGAGAAAAATAGTGACATAGGGACTAATATTTTATATCCAAGAAAAGTAAACAGAAGTCGGAAGACATATCAGGAAATGTTTCATACCCATTTATCTAGTAAAAAAGGAATTGATTATTTTGAAAACTGCTTTAAAGATATGGATGGAAGATTGAACAGAAAGGCCGTTCGAAATACCCGAGCAAGCAAGGTAGCTTTTGGAAAAAAAATTGACAAGATGGCCAGCCTTTTAATTATGAAACAGCCTAATAAACGTCAAAATAAACGCCAGAAAATTCTTAACACAAATCTGTCTAGTAAAATAAAAAATAAATGTTTTGAGAAGCGTGAGAAAAACATCGATGCAAGATTGAAAATAAAGTTTTCTCAAAGTACAAAAGGAAAAGGGACTGTTTTAAAGAAAAATGCCTCTGTTAAAAAAAGAAAGAACTTTTCATCTTTTCAGGAAAACTTAAGTTTGAATTTAAATAAACCTTTATTAAAAAGTCACAAATGCGCTCAAAGAACTGATTTCGCTGTGAAAGAGACTTCTTGTTACAATCCTTTTAATAAGGAAAACTATGGAAAGGCTGCAGTGTATGACAAAATAACCGGCGCTTTTCCAAAAATGTCTAATACAAGCCAGAATGGAGGGCTTGACAATTCTGATGTTAGTTCACTTCGTAAAAAAAGAAAAGAATGTTTTGAAAATTCTGAAAATAAGCTTAATGTAACTTTAAAACGAAAGACTGGTCAAAAAAGCAAATAAAAAAATAAGCATGTTAAGCAGTTTAAAAGAACGGATTGTTTTGCAGCTACCCGCGAAAAGTTAAAAGAAATCAATATTTATTGTAAAAATAACAACACCACTGGGAAGAAAAATTATTTGATGGACAGTGCATGCAACTTAACAATGCAAGACCCAGGTTATTTTTGTATAGGACACGACGTGACGATGAGTTATGGAGGTTTGAGAAAGAATAGGGACCGAAGAACACGAGTGAAAACTGGCAATAAGTGTGAAAATTCCAGTATTCCTAAGCATTCGGAGACATTTAACTCTACAAAACGAGACATTCTTCGTGATATTTTCTTTTGAGTAAAAATAAGAAATTTTCATAGCGAAGAGAAGTGCTTCAAAAGACATATCACATTTATTGTGATCAAAAGAAAATAATCATTTTTTGCAGTTTCTCCTATTATGCTTTTTTTTTCTGAATCACACGAGAGCAATTTCACGATTTTTGACTTTGCTTCATACGAAACTATTCCTCTCAAGTTCATCCAATGTTTTTTTTCTATTTGTTTTTGCTTATACTATTTTTGTTAAACATTTAAAAGAGTTATTTCTGTTTATGTTGTTATAAATTTTTAATATATTTGTTTATATTTGTTAAAGTAACTAATTCAGTTAAGTTTCATCCAAGCAAGCTGATTTAATATTCTTTGTTTTGTGTATACTATCTTTGCTTAACAATCTATAGTGGTACTTTAAAAAATAAACTGCTCAAGCTTTTACAAAAGGAACTAAGCTTTTACTTCATATGAGTTTTATCCAAGTATTTAATGGAAAAGTTTTACACACAGACATTTTTTTAAAAATATTTGTTTTAATTTTATTTCTGTAGTATTTCTATAATTTTTTGAAACATTTATTTTGTATGTTTCATTTAAAATTTCAAAGTGATTTGAACTATATTATGAAACTTGCTTTTAGAATGAAAATAGTTTTACGGAAATCTGTTTTCAATGCATTGAGTTAAAAAAATATTGTTTCAAAAGTAACTTATTTTAGAAAAACAAATTATTGAAAAATTTTCGTACCTCTTGATTTATTTTTTGAAGGAACTAATGTACCCTCACTGTGTAAAACAACATACAAGTATTTTTTAAAATATACCCTGAAGGAGGTTACATGTTTTAAAAGCCAACAAAAAATACATTAGTGACTGACTTTTAAATACTAAAATAATTTTGAGGGATGTGTATATACCTTTTAAAGACATCCATTTGTGGATTTTTTTTGTTTTTGTTAAATGTCATTTTAAATTCTTTTCCTGTATAAGACCTATTGGATAATAATGTATTTCCAGGAGCATTTTATGTATTATTCAATGTCTGTTATCCATGTATTTTGTGTACATATATTGCGTTTATTTCGTACAATATAAGTTTTACATTTGTTAATAGCAATATTTCGATGTTTTGTAACACTAAATTTATTTTCATTTTAGTACTACCGTTTAAAAAAACATTTCAGCTACATCTGTATTGAACACAGCGTGTAAATGTTGGTAAGAAAAATAAACATGTTTTAAACCAATATCGATATTTTTTTCTTTGTAAAATATGGTTAATGTTAAATACTTAAAAATGGTGTTTAATTTATGTGTTTATTTGTAGTAACAGATTAATAATAAAACGCTTTTTGGAAAAACTGTTTAGGGATCGGAAGACTGAAACTAATATAAACATAGAAGAAAAGCGATACGAGACTGAAAAAAAAAAGTGATTTTATTTTAAGAGATAATTTGCCAGGGCATATATGTAACTGCTTGATTTAAGCTCAAAATAAGTGAACCATTTGCATGCAAAAATGATAAAATACAGTATAGCAATATTAGTGTGTGCAGGGCTTCCCTAACTGTGGTTCGTGGAACCCTTAGGGGTTCAGGGGCGAATCTCGAACAAAAGTTTAAAACTTGTTAAATGGTACTTAAATAATGCTTTTTCATTTTACAAACCAGAATTTTCGCCTTCGAAGTATGAAGTAGTTCTTTGAGCAAATCATTCTCTATTAAATTTTCTTCGACTGAAATTAGATCTGAAATTTAGTTCGTCTTAACTATTTCGCTCTAAGCGTGTTAGAATTAACGAAGTTCCACTGCTTATAACGAGCAAATTTGGAAATTCTGAACCTTTCTCTATCAATTTTTTTAAAGTCATATTAAAATAGAAACTTGACTTATCCAACCTGCACTAATGATTTCCCCATTATTCCGATAAAACTACTATTTCATGGATTTGTAAAACATTTCTAAAATAAATTTGTCATTTTTAAAAATGCGAATGCGAACAAAGCAAATGCCTTTCCGAGCATCTTTTGTTGCAAAACACCATGCAGTACGTTACATGAACTTCGAACTAAAAAACATCTTGATTAGAGTACTTTTTATGACTTTCAGTATATTCAAAATCCGTCATAAATAACTTATCAGCAAAAGCATTAAAGAAAGTAATAATTTCAAAAAGGCAGAGGAGATGGAAACTATGAAAAATGCTGGGGAAAGAGAGGAAAAATATATGGGCATTTTTGTGTAGGAAAACGATTTTCTGGTTCATGTCTTTTGATATATTGGCTCCGCAAATCATGCAACCTGTCTCATAAAAAGCGATAAATTTTAAGATATTGGTTTATGTGAGTATTTATGGAAAACCCTTTGCATGATTTGATTTCTCATTTCGAAAGAGGAATTTGGAGCTATTTCTCGTTTAGAAGAAATCTCCGAAACGAATTTTAATATTCTAAAGTCAGCTCTGAACATACAGCGTTGAGCAATAGCGTGGATTGGACAATTCTGTAATGTCTTTCGAGAAGCAACTTAGTATACTTTTTGAAAATACTACTTGTAAAAGAATGCCAACTCGTATATTTCAAAGAAATTTAGCACTGAATCCAATAAAAACCAAAATGAAAATCGGGTAAAAGTACCAGTAGTCGGCTAAGAGCTCGATTGCTGATTTTTGGTGAACTATAAATTTCACAAAAAATATTTTTGAGAGAAAAAAAAAGAACTGACTTCAGAACTTTAGTCGGCAATTGCTCTAAAAAGTAAAAAATAATTTTATTCTTTGAGAACCATCAACACTACTTAAAAGCATAAGTTTTGAAGTCAGCGTAAAAACACTAAAAGGAATCATACGAAACTACAATTCAATTATAAATATAAATTTTAATGGATCTAGCTTCTTTAATCGTATTTGCATACATTTCATGGACAAACATACATTTATGTAATAGTATAAATATTCTGTTCTTAATTTTCAACGGTTTCTCTGAAAATGTTGGCAAAATATGGTTCAACATCATTTTACCTATCGTTTTTGCGCCTACTTCAAAACTTCTGTTTAAAAGTAGTATCGCTGATGTTTAAAGAATAAAATTAATTTTTACTTTTTAGAGAAATTGCCAATTAAAGTTCTGAAGTCGGTTCTTTTTGTTCCAAGAATATTTCTATGAACATAAAGAACATTATTGTGTGAGATAAAAAATTCTACATTTGCAGCATTTTCATTAGAAAACCAATACGTTTTGAAAATTACATTGCGTTCAAATGCTTCATAACATCACTACTAGAATGCTCTGGTAGCCAAGAAGCTAAATAACAACTTTTAATAATGTGGTGTGGTCTGAAAAAAAAAAAAAAAAAACGCTCTTTATTGTGTCTAAAGGCCTGAATCGTCCGAATTGTGTCTTAGTCGAAATAGCGTCACATGCATTACAGAGGTAATTTTCCATGTTTCCAATGGCTCCTGGTGATACTATTTTGAACTGTTAGAAGGTAATGTATTTTTCAAAATGTATTGATTTTCTGATAAAACTGCTTAAAAGGGCGCATTTTTATCTCAAACCGTGTGTCTCCAACCGTTCTTATTTAAGTAAAAAATGGGTCATTGATTCAATAGACGCACAGGTATATGAACTCTGTGCAAGGGAGAGAGATCTCTACATAGTATAAAATGAAGTCTCAAATCGCGTCTGTTTGTTTGAACGTGGAAAACCCTAAAACTACCCGGCCGATTTTGCTACAAATTTCAGCGTTTGTTCCTTTTCGTTCCGGAAATTTTTGGGCGCCAGTTCGAAAAAGATTCGCACTGTTTTCCTCATCAAAACCATCAATAAAAAACCAAACTAATTTTTCCTAAGTTTTCTTTTTGACATCATTCGATAGAGCGATATTTTTATTCCTAGATTTTCTCTTGATTTCCAGTCGAGGATTCATGCTTCTATTTCAAACAAAAAAAAGTTACAGGTGTCTGAAGCAGTGTTTAAATATATCATTTTCATTTAGTATCTAGCGTTTCTTTGTGTAGCCAAGGCTAGTGTTGAAATCTACATTTTAAACATTTGTTAGTAACACTTTTAACTAATAGAGGGCAGCATGAGTAGTGATGTCTGTTGGAAGAAGCACGCACGTCATCGAAAGGAATTTGATAATAAGAGCCCATTACCTTATTTGGCGTGGAGAGATCGCCATTTGCATTACTTTATTTGGTAATAAAGTGTGAGAGAATATTTTCATTGGTCCGAGTAGGATAGCGTCCGATAGGACACACAAAGAGGGAAAAAGCTATAAACCCCCCTTGTGGAGGAGCAACTGGTCAAATTTTAATTTCCGTGCGCTTTTCGTGATACAATTGTGATAGTTGGTTTTTCTGAAAGGTATTGGCACCAGGAATACGAATTCGGATGTTTCCACCCCCAAACATATGCAGGTGGGCGTAAGGGGGGGGGGGCAAAGTTTCTTCACAAAAATAATTATACCGTCATTATTTCATGGCTTATAACCAGTTTTCAAAACGTAAAATACTTAAATACACTTAATAATAACATTATAATGCATAAAAAGCTGCATTCAAATTGCTGACACGTGTTTCGGAGCTATAAAGAGCTCCTTTTTCAGTGTATAAGACGAGAGCTTCTGAATGAAAATTCATCCGGCTGAAGTTGTTTTTTTTTTCATTGAATAGAAGTGCCTTATTATCAAGCCCATCATTTGAACAACCAACGGGGGGGGGGGGGGGCGCCTCTCCCCTTCTCCTTAAGAACATTTACTTTTTTTGCATGAGCATTTTCCCAGTTCTGGAATCGCCTGTGGAGCAGGTTCCATTCTGGTCATCTGGGGAACAAATCTGCTGTCTTGCATTTCCCAACCATAACCAGCATCTGTCTGTGGAATATTCGGACATGCAATGACATCATTTTGCCATATCATGGCCTGATAATGTGCTCTCATGATGGCATAGCGAAGAGCTGATTGTGTTGGCGGCATCTTCTCTGATTCGGCAATTTTCTTTTGAAATAACATGAACAGAAAAGAGCAAACATCTGATTTAGAACAGTTTGGCAGATGAATTTTGCTAACAAACTGTTCCAATGCACCAAAAATATCTTCAGATGGTGTAGAATTAATTTCTAAATTTGCAAAAGCTTGCAAAATAGTTTTATCAGACTGCCGCAAGCCTTTCCAACAGGAGAGCCTACATTTTCCAACAAACGCTCCTGTAGTTTCGCATCCAGTAAATGCATGAAAGCCAGGCAAGGCTTTTACTTTTTCTTCTGCTAAAGCATTTTGTATTGGTTTGAGAGCAATCTGCCTTTTTCTTTTACCGCTCCCTACTATGTACGATGTTCTGGAGTATAGCATGGGATATCGCCGAAGAGCCAATACAACAACATCTGTATCTGGAGAGTAAATATAAATAGTAGAGGCACCTCGTAAACTTGCATCAGCAGCGTGTATTATTAATTTTGTGTCAGCTTCCTCGTGTGTGCTTCGTAGGTGCTGTACTGAGATATGAGTTGCTGCCGCTTTATCTCGCCGTGCCACAATAATAGTAAGATATTTTTGGTGCATTGTAACAGTTTGTTTACAAAATTTACCCGCCAAACTGTTCTAAATCAGATGTTGGCTCTGTTCGGTTCATGTTATTTCAAAAGAAAATTGCCCCGAATCAGAGAAGAGCCACCAACACAATCAGCTCTTTGCTATGTCATCATGAGAGCACATTATCAGGCCATGATATGGCAAAATGATGTCATTGCATATCCGAATACTCCACAGCCAGATGCTGGTTAGGGCCCTGCTCCACATCAGCGTAAAACGCGACCGAAACCGAAGGCAGAAATCGAAAATCCGGGTACTTTCCATAGGAACGCTATGTAATCCATTTTACGTTTCTGCTTTATTTTTCTGCTTTAGGGCCCTGCTCCACATCGACGTAAAGCAGAAAAATTGGGCAGAAACGTAAATTTTTTCTTTTTCGGTTTCGGTCGCTTTTCGGTCGGACGCGTGCTCCACTTGGGCAGAATATGCTGCACCGAAAAGAAAAGCGCCATCTGGGCAGAATAATCTGTATATTCTTATTGGATATTTGATATTTAGATAACAAATGAGATAAATACCTCATTATGAAGCATTATTCGAAATAATATGATTGGGTGAAAGATTGGCAACAAATAACGGAGCTTTAATAGTTATTTAATAATCTGTATATTCTTATTGGATATTTGATATTTAGATAACAAATGAGATAAATACCTCATTATGAAGCATTATTCGAAATAATATGATTGGGTGAAAGATTGGCAACAAATAACGGAGCTTTAATAGTTATTTAATTTAGCTGGCATGGAATTATCCGTCATGATAGATTTTTATGAGCCAAGTCCTGTTTTGTTTACTTGGCGATTTTTTATTTTCACTTTAAACGGATATATTTAGTGGAAAAAAACCAAACTGGCAATAAAATTCCCATTCAGTAATTTTTGTGAATTTCGCTAAGCATTGCAATTATTTTCTATTGTTTAAATCTTAAAAGTTGTTTTTTTTTTTATTTCAAGAAAAAAATAGCTTTTTTTTGCTGTTGAATAAAACATAATAAGCATTAAAGGTGACATAAAAAAAAAGCTTCAGCGTTGAGTAGATGTTTTGGCGAAAAATACAGCAAATGCAGCATGATGACATAAAATTTGATTTGATGGTTGAATATATTATTTGTTGTTTTGAGTTTTTACATTTTAATAGACATTTTGCAATGGCTTTGGTGCTAATCTTTTTGAATAAACGCGTAGACACTGTTTCAGTACCGTTCGCAATTATCTAATACTAGCCGGGCACCCGGCCCTGCCCGGGTTTCTGTAGGTGTAGGGTTGTTTAGTGAAACTCATTTATAAATTTCCCAACACTAAAGTGCATATCTATAAACATAATGGCTACTTCTGTAAACAATGGCTATGTTATGGATAAACTATAAAAAAAATAATGCAAGCTAAAAAAAAATAGCAAGCTACAAATAATGTTTGAGTAAATAGGAAATGTTATAAGCTTGGTATATTAAAATAAATATATATTTACAGTATCAATCGCACTGAAATTAACAATTTCCAAATATTGCTCGTTAAATAAGTCCCATTATTAGTTTCTATCCTCGTGACAACATTGGTGAGGTGAAAACATCTTATGTACCTAATTTAGAAATTTTTTTGACTATAAACACTTTCTATTCTCTAACTATTGCCAAAATCATTTTTTTTTATTTCACCCGTTAGCGATTGTAGGCTCAGATAAATATAAAAATCCTTAGATGGCAATAAATTCCATACTTACTGCAGAGAAGCCTTGGTACAAAATTTTCAATATGATTACAATCAATATTGTTGCTGCATGGCACCAAATTTTTGGAACAATGGGTTGAAAATTTAACCATTTAATGGGGAAATGACAGAAAATTAACTGTTTTCCATAATAACTTTTTTAAACTAAGCTTTTTAGAAATAAATTATAGCTTATTCTGCTCTCTGTTACTGTAGCTATCTACGGTGAAAAAATGGTTAAAATCGATTCAGTAGTTTAGAAGATTACCTCGGTCATACGTTTTCAAAAGTAGTCTTTTATGTATATAGATATAAAATTCTCGTGTCACAGTTTTCGTTGCCATACTCCTCCGAAACGGCTTGACCGATTTTGATGAAATTTTTTGTGCTTATCCAGTATCTATGAGAATCGGCCAACATCTATTTTTCATCCCCCTAAATGTTAGGGGTAGTCCACCCCTAAATTTTGTTTTGTTCGCACATAACATCTGATCTACTGAACCGATTTGGACGATTTTTTTTTAATCGATAGGAGATGGTGTAACTTAGGTACCATGTACTCATATGACGATATTTGTTCACTAGAAAAAAAGTTATGATCGAAAAACTAACATTTCATGTCATTTAAAACAATATGTGTTATCGTAAATCCTTACTTCAATGAGCGACCCGATGGTCAAGTGGTTATGCGCGTCAGGTTGAAGTTCCTGATGGAATGAGATCGAATCCAGGCCCGCAAGGATTTTTTCGAACAGCTGCATGTTTTTTTTTTTTTTTTTGAATGATTTTAATGATTGTAATGTCCTTATGCAGGTACATCCCCTCATGGGGATCTACCCCATATTTTTTTATAGTACAAAATGACAGTTTTGGTCGGATCTTTGTTAAAATTGGCAATGGGGTCCTTCGATGCTGTAGAATTTTCTTATGGACGTTTGCGCCATTTTTGGGGCTTTGAATCGATTGTGGCAATAAATGGTTTTTGATTTGCGGCACTTATATTATTTTTTCAAAAATTATATACACTATCAATTATATTATGTTAATTTTTGTACCTTTATAAAATTCTGTATTTTATACCTTGCATTTACGTCAAATTCAAGGTAAAATTAAAAGTCAAAAATTCTGAAGAAGATAAATATATGTTAAAAATTAAAGTAACTATTTTTTGTGATTTTCATATTGGTTGTGACCAAAAAACATCATTACAAACAAATAAAATGTATCAAACACCATGAGTGTTGAGTTATTAGGCAAAATCTGCTGTGTAAAGTTTTTTTTCACTGCGAGAGGGGGGGGGGGGTATGAACGACCATTAAAGTGACACAAATTTTTAAAAAATAAAGGTTGGATCTCCAATTATCTTGCTTCGTAATTTGAACCCGCCCGGCTGTGCAACGGTACGCGATTAGTCATTCAAAAATTAATGAAAAACGTGATCGAAGCCAGGATTTTAAATGGCAAGTTCAGAGGTGAAAATATACTCATACCACGGATTCCTATTATACCTACAGATGTGCCAATTCAATTCAAACGTATTCAGTTTCCGATTAGATTGGCATTTGCAATGACTATCAACAAATCCCAAGGTCAAACGATGTCTGTTTGTGGCTTAGATTTGAGAACACCATGTTTTTCACACGGACAATTATACGTGGCATGCTCTCGAGTGGGTAAACCATCCAGTTTGTTTGTGTTAGCTAAAGATGGACTAACAAAAATATTGTTCACGCTATAGCATTAAGAGATTGATATTGTTTAATAGTGTTACTGTCGTAATTGTTTAATTAATGATATATAATTTTAAGGAATAAATTATAATAACTTAAAAATAATGTTTGCCTTTTGTTATTTTTATATTCCCTCATCGTTCACAGCGCTCCATGCTTATTTCACGCATATACCACATTCTTACATACATACAATATACACATTCTATCATACATACATACATACATACTTACAATAAGTAAGCTATTTTTTGTCTACACTAGAAATTACTAGGAAATTATTTATATGGCAAAACAACGTTTGTCGGGTCAGCTAGTACTTATATATTTTGCGAAATGAATTTATAGCAACGCTATGTTTTCGTGGTCGTATCGAGTTCTCTAAATTGTGGCTGTTATTGTACCTAAAAAAATATCAATGCCTGCTTACCTTGCCAAATAATTTAGACCCTCAAAACCATGAAGCATTCAAATATTTTTTGAATACGCCGTCAAAAATAAAACACACAACCCATAACTTAAATAAATTTAAAAATTCATAAATACGTAAAATAACCTAAACACTTTACTATTTATCGCTAATCGTGAAAAATTTGCTATATTTAAAAATGAAAGTATTTATCAAAATACAAAACATTTCACTAAAACTTTATTGCACAACATTAGATAGTTTTATACTCTCCAAGCGATCCATAACTCAGCCAAAGGTCAAATCCTTTTTTTTTAAAGCTCAATATTAAAATAAGTAAATAGAGCGGAATTAACCATACCTTTCCAATCTCGCTAAGCAATCAATAACTCAGCAAAGCATGTCATAAATTGTAAGTTCATTACAATGTAAAGCAACCGAAGCACCATTATTTATTTCGGATCTCGCCAAGAAACTATATTCCCGTAATCTCGCCTAGTTTTGAATGGAATAATAAAAATCTCGCAAAGGATATAGGAATTGTCGACATGATTATATATTACGAGATAGTGGACTTTAAAAGCCTCAACTGAAAGCTTATTTTGAGCATTTCGCTAGTTGCTCCCCCCCCTTTTTTTTTGCTTTTTTCACTTGATTTTTTGTCATTAAGTTTTTGGTATTTTCTCACTTCTCCTTCGAATATTTTTCAAATGCACTTTCGTTCATGCAATGGCGGCCGCAAAGGCTAGAAATGTTTACATCTCACGATGAATTTCTATTGGCTGTTGGATAAATTAAAAATCCAAAATTTTTCGGTCCTCTATTACGCCGTGATTACGCCGCGTAAAAAGGAAAGTACCCGGATTTTCGGTTTCTGCCTTCAGTTTCGGTCGCGTTTTACGCTCATGTGGAGCAGGGCCCTTACGCCAATGTGGAGCAGGGCCCTTATGGTTGGGAAATGCAAGACAGCAGATTTGTTCCCCAGATGACCAGAATGGAACCTGCTCCACAGGCGGTTCTAGAACTAGTAAAATGCTCATGCGAAAAAAGTAAATGTTCGACACTGCTATGCAAATGCAGACGTAACGGATTTCCTTGCAGGGACATGTGTGAATGTTTGGATGTAGATGATGAAAATCACTGTTTTAACTGATATCAGGAGAGCAGTTCAGATGAAACTGATAATGAAACTGATTTTTTATTATTATTATTAAAGACTTTTTCTGTACTTGCTTCTGTCATGGTTTTCACGTTTTGCTTCCGGTTGCAGAGTTAAATCCACGCGTGAACTTTAACGCACTTCCGCTTTATAGTGGAGTTGAGTCGAGTACAATCATTAGCAGGAATACGACTGGAAGCTTTAAATCCGACTGAAATTGTTGGAGATAAACGTTGCAATATTAAAGCAGAAGAAGAAATGAAACGAATGAGATTAGCTAACAATCAACATATTAGGCCAGTTCAAAAATTTGCTTAGGTGACTTATTAAAAAAGGCTAATAAGGGCTGTAGAAAATGCATTGGTAGTTCTTCAAATTGAACATTACGCTTGATGGCGTTTGAGTCAAAGTAAGTTGATAAATTAACAAAATTGGAAACGAAATATTCTCATGAATAAAAAATAAAGTGTTTAGTGAATAGCATTTTTAACGGCGTTTGTTATTTTCTCGGTGAATTATGCTTAACGGCGTTTGTCTTCACGCAATTCTAAATAAATTTTAAAACGAAAAAATTTGGAAATAAAATATAAAAAAAAACTTTTTAAATTTAAAGACTGTTTCTGTCTGCTCATTTGCACTAAAAAGTATGAAATAAACGGTGAAAATGCGCTTTGGGTCCCTGCTTGGCGCATTTTCAAAAAGTCGCCAATTTTTGCGTTGTCTCTCGGAGCTTTCAATTCGCGAGACAACAAGGAAAAACGCGCCAGTTGGCGACTTTTTGAAAATGCGCCAAGCAGGGACCCAAAGCGCATTTTCACCGTTTTTTTAATTTGTATTATATATATATTATTATTTGACATATTGTTTTAAAATTCTTCCCAGCAATTTCTTTTTGAAACTATCAAGAGTATGAAATTTAATTCATGGGTTGATTTTAAACTATCTATTACATTTTCGTTCAAATGCTTCTGTCAAATGACTGCGTATGTGTTGTTATTTGCAATTATAGTTCTACTTTCATGTTTTTATTTAACTATTTTGTTTGCACATAAATGCAGCCGAAAATGTATAATGATGTATAATGAAATAAAACATTTTAGTTTCAATAAATGTTTAGTTTGTTTAAAATTACTTTTTACACTCAGCAACAGAAACAAACAATATGTTAAGAGCAGTCCATGGGAAATTTGGGTTCATTAATGTTGTCATTATATTATTATTTGAGTGAATACACTTTAAAAATCTTTCTGTCATTTTCTTAACTTAAAAATTCAGGTATATTTCAGACCACTCACTCACAATGAGTATCACTGGCTTATATTATTTAAAGCATATTTTTGGCTGTAAAAACTTCATTTAGCAGTGTTTTAAGCTACGAAAACTTGTGGTGGGTGAAAAATGACGAAAAAAATTGCTATTTAAGATGATCAAGTTATCAAATTAGCGGGGGCAATTAAACCCCTCTCCCTGATTAAAAAAATGAAAATAAAATAAAATAAAATAAATAAAGTAAAAATAAATAAATAAAAATATTGATTTTTCAACCCCCCTCCCTCCCCTCGGGGAGGAGGGGCGATTACAGTCCCGGGCAAAAGTGCAAATTCAATGTATACTATGTGTTGAAGGATAAATACGGACACAAACGCGCATTTGCATTTTGTTTCTAAAAGGGGGGAGGTACCCCCCCCCGTAAGTTGTCCAAATGATAGGCTTAACAAGGCACCTCTATTGGAATGATAAAAACACCTTCAATCGGATGAATTTTCATTCAGAAGCTCTGGTTTTAGATACTGAAAAAGGAGTTCTTAGTAGCTCCGAAACACGTGTCAGAAATTTGAATGCAGCTTTTTATGCATTATAATGTTATTAAGTGTATTTAAGCCTTTTACGCTTTGAAAACTGGTAGTAAGCCATGAAATAATGAAGATATAATTATTTTAGTGAAGAAACTTTGCCCCCCCCCTTACGCCCCCCTGCACTATTTTTGGGGGTGGAAACATCCAAATTCTTATTCCTGGTGCCAATAGCTTTCAGAAAAACCAACTGTCATAATTGTATCACAAAAAGCGCACGGAAAACTAGTTGCTCCCAAACTACTCTGCTGCCTTCATTCTGGGAAGATGTGTGTCGCAGCAACTATGCAGTTCAAAAGAATCTTCACAAAAATCCCATGGCAAAGGCCAAAAAAGAAACGTAAAAAAAACCCATCGCAATTGAATTTTAATGTATGAAGTTTGAGGGAACAATGTATTGTATGTTATATATCCTAGAACAAAATTTGCGAAAACTTCGAGTTTGTGAAGTCATTATTCAAGAACCGTTTCAATATATGTTTTTTATCCTCGGCGACCCTTCAAAGTAATTATAATCTCAAAGGTTATCAAGATTTCCGCTCCATCCGATGAGGATTGAACTCTTTTTATTCTACATGGATTTTGATAATTGCTGATGAGATTAAATCCGCTTTCGTCAACTGCTAATAGAACTTTCTATCCTACATAAGGTTTGACAAAGGTCGAAGAGAAGAACAGTTGTACATAGCCGCTCCGTTAAGTGTGAAATGAACTATTTATTCCATATGAATTTCAACGAATGCTGAAAAAGACGAAATGTGCATATCTCTGTTCCACCAAGGACAAAGTGAATTCTTGTATTCTACAAATTCGTTTACCAGTGCTGAAGAAAGAAGAATTTACATAGTCTATGTAGTTCCTTCGAGAGCGGTGTGAAGTTTACGCCAATAACATTTTAGTACGATTCCAATCGAAGAGGGAGACGTCGATTCTCCATTTCAAATACAATATTATCGCGTTTATATTCAAGTATGGTAATTTATCCCTTTTTGATATAGATGGTATTATTACAGTATCCATGAATTATGATTTTTAAATTCAAGTTTTGATAATATCTATTTTTTGATGCATGGTTAAATATATTTTTATAAAATAAAAATTGAAGTGATGTGTGATTATAGTTGAGTTGATTTTCATATATCAGAGTATTTTAATATGTTTTAATTAAGGGATTCAATTCCCATTTTTTGATTTAAGTGTCACAACGCATTTGTATAACACTATAAGAATTATAATGGTGCATAATTCAATTTTATTTATAATTGATTTTTTTAAACATTTTAATCTAACTTAAGTAAATTGATTACAATGCATTATGAGTTTATTATGCACTGTTAATTTAAATTATTTAAGGGTACATTTTACAGCTACATCTTTTAAATTCTTTGTTGTTTCGGTCTTCTAATTTTATTTTCTTAAAAGTATTTTATTTTCTATCGGCTGTTTTGGATGATTTTAAAGCGCATTCAAATTGCATGACCTATTTTTTTTAACCTTTATAGCATGAGCACAGCCGATACAAGATAATTCTTTTTAAATGTGATGAAATAAAAAAAAAATAAAAAAAAAAACATTTTTTACAGTGTACTTTTTTAATTTATTTTTTACGTTGCTTTAAAAAACGCGAAATCAGCTCCTAAATCCGATAGAGGTTAAATTTGTGTATGTGTGTGTGTGTGTGTGTGTGTGTGTGTGTGTGTGTGTGTGTGTGTGTGTGTGTGTGTGTGTGTGTGTGTGTGTGTGTGTGTATGTGTGTGTGTGTTTCTGATAGAAAAAATTTTCAAAATTATTTAGATTGCATGTATTGACAAGTATTTTTAAACTCAAGTAAAAATATAATGTACACGAAAAGTTTGTTTTGTCTTTATGACGTGTTTTCTGCCATAAAATTCCTAGCGCGTTACTTTAAAAAATTGCATTATATACAAGTAATTTTATGATGGGTAAAAGTTTTATCCCATGAAGGTGGTTCAAAATGCTATTTTGAAGCATGCAAAGTGTAGATAGATTTAGGATAGTATTTCGGGAAAATATGCATACGTGATAAAATTACGATAAAAGTGTTTTATGGTAATGCTAAAAGGAAGATAATTCGCAGTTTTGGATTTAATTTGCTTACTTCCGAGCCAAAAACTTGATGTTATACAAAACGCGCGACGTGAGTTTAGTATTTGAAACAGGTTGCAGTTGCCTTTTAGTTCTCGCAATAAACGACAGATTTTTCAGATGAATATGCACTTTAAATATTTTTAAAAACGAAATTACAATTATTGGGCTTTTAGTTAAGAAACACGGAAGTGTGTCTGAGTTCTGTTTCAAATTGGGTAAAACGGCGACAAAAACCCATGAGATGTTGGTTTAGTTGTACGGGCAGGATGCTGTGAGTACAGTGCAAAAAATGAACTGTTGTTTTTACAGTATAATACTGGCAGTCGAGGTTCATATTTAAAACAGTAAAATGCACATTAATAAACTGCAGGGGCAAGTGGATAAAGGTGATATGTGACAATTTTGGAAAAACATACTTTTTACCACGTATGAAGGTGATAAGGTTTTTTTTTTTTTTGAAAGCTGTTTTACTGTTACATATCACCTTTATTCACTAGCCCTTCAATTGTATTAATGAGTAAAAACAATTGAACACACACTAATTTGAATTTGTGTAAATCGGCGAAATTCAAATGTCACATATCACCTTTACCCACTTGCCCCCTCAGCTGTAAAACTAGCAATTTTAGTTTCTTACTCTAAAGTTAGACATTTTACAATTTATTGACGTAAAATTTAGCTGTATTATTATGTAAAAAAACAGCATAATACTGGCAGCATGGTTCCAGTTTCAAACTGTAAAATGCACGGTAATAAACTGTAAAGTTAGCAATTTAGTTAATCACTGTAAAATTAGCAATTTTAGTTTATTATTGTAAAATTAGCAGTTTTTACAATTTATTACTATAAAATTAGCTGTATCATACTGTAAAAACAACATTCATTTTTCACAGTGTAGGAAATGTGTGTATGATCGGTTTGTACGCTTTCGTGATGGTAAGGAATCTGTGGAAGATGAACCACGTTCAGTTCGGCTATCCGCACAACCATGACACCAGAAAACATTGAACGTGTAAGAGTGATGTTTATAAAATACTAGCGGTACCCGCACGGCTTTGCCCGTGGTATAAAATTAAAAGTTCATTTGTAAAAAAATGATATAGCAGAAAAAAATACTCTATTTTAGTTATAATTCAAATATAATTCCTTCAAAGTATGATATAAAAATTTGGTATGGACCCTACACTACTTCCTTTTACGTGTAAATTTCTTAGTAGATGCCTTAAGTGCTAAAATAGTGCTTGAAGTGAGTAAGATAACAATTCAAACATTTGCATCCCTAGTTTGCCACGAAACAATGCAAAAAAATGTTTTACAATGATTAATCTCCTAAATATCGCCGATTTTAACATCATTCAGTAGATTTTTCGCAAAATATCGCCAATAGCGCCAAATTGAACCCAAAAAAAATTTTTTTTCGCTAAATTTATTGCCAACTTGGCGATATGTCGCCAAATTGGCGTCAAACACTTGGTGACCAAAAGCTTGGCGAGATATCGCCAAGTGGTCGCTCCAATTCATATCACTTTGGTCTGCATTGAAAGCCCTGATTACCCCATACAAGGGGTAAATCACCCCCTTGGGGACATTCGAATGCAACCCCAAAGATAGGTGCACAAAAATAAGCCAAATATTGATGGTTTTTGAAGTACACTTTGAATATGTTTTGTATGAAAACCTCAGTTTAACCGAAGCGGTTGTCGAAAACAGAGACTTTTCTCATTTTTCTGAAAAATATTAAAAAAAAAAAATCCCTCTTTTCTTTTGGAACTAACAGCTCGTGTTCTGATAGTTTAAAGAGATTGTTTGAACGTGTTTTTTCTTCAAAATATTTTATTATGCCACGCCAAAATATGTTAGCGTCGCCGTTTTGAAAAGCTCTGCTCTGCTCTTTTTGGTCAAATGGTTTAAAAATCGAGTGTTCACAGGTTAGAGCCAGGGACTAATTTTTAATAAAAGTGAGACGCCCTCTATAATCTACTAAACTTATTTTTATGCTTAAACAGTTGGAATTCCGTCGATTGGATACAAACTCACGTGAAACTGAAAAGAAATGCGAAAGCTAAGCCCTCTTAGGTTTTCATGCAAATTAAGCCAGTGCGTTTTAATTGTAATTTAACGCAGAAGTTGAGACAACTATCGCAAAACTCTTTGATCATTACATCCGGTCTCTAGACCTGAAACCCTTTTTTTTCCATAGCAATCCTTTATTAGTCTTAAGTATATTCTTAATTTTCAATAATAGTCGTATATGCAATGAGTTCCCGCCCATAAGCCAGGGCTGAGGCAGAACTGAAGCAAAAAGGTAAGGTAAAGGTCGTTGGTAAGATAAATTCACTTTATCTACCAGTTTTTTGGCTATCTTAGCTACATTAAGAGGACTTTTGCCTCCGGTTCGATCATTGGCTATTCCTAACTGAGGAGTCCATAATAAGGGCGAAACTGCAGCCTTAGGATGCTATGATCGAGCTGTGGGTGCATTTGCTTCAATAGCAGTATAATTTTAAGAGTAATGAAAAAACTTAGTACGCATAGTTATGAGACATATCAGATAAAAGCAAAACAATGTTTTAAATGCTCGTGTCCTCTGCAACACACCTGAGGCATTATTGCACACTTTTAAGAAAAATGCCCAACCAAAATGAAACAAATTGCCTATATTAGGGTAATACTTTGAAAGCTTGCATCTGTGTTCTTACTAAAGCATTCTTGGGGAAAAAGAAATAAATACATAAGCATTTCTCAAAGCGCAATAGCAACCGCGTACGATTTCTGTAGGAATCCCGAAAATCGTTTAAATGGATGCAATAAAAATATCACTTTTATTTCCTATTGGATGGAAAACAAATTTCTGATTGCTGTATTTTGATTTATTTTGCTACAAATCTTCCGATCTGCCACACAGCTTTCAAAGGATTTTAAAGATATTGAATTATTAGAATATTTGTGAGGAAATTCCTTCTCTCAAGAATCGATTTCTCTCGTTTTCAGATGTGCCCAAGTATTAAAAATAATAGTGGCTAAGACAGAACCGTTAAGGTAGGTGAAAAATATGCTTTGGAAATATTTGTCATAAAACGGAGAGGCTGCTTGTTGTTTGAAAACCATTCTAATTTAAATATAGTATGTATCATTATGTGTTATCTTGGGAACGTAAGTACAGTGAGAGAAAAACGAGAACCTTATTTTAATCTTTTGAGTATACATTTGTGTATGGTTTTTGAACAGATGGTACGATTTGCTTAAATCGTAATTAAATTCACTTGAAATGCACAATTTAACGGGAAATATCACATTTTGGTATTTTTGTCAGTCACTTGCAGCTAAAAATCCCGAATTTTATAAATCAGCACTACTCTAAGTGACTAGAAGGTAAGTTACAAAATAAGATTAAAAAAGAGCTAAAAAAATTAGGAATTACTCATCTTTTCATTTTCATATATTTTTGACAGTACATATTTAGCCTACTAGAACTACTCTCTGCTTAGAATTATGTGCAATTGAAATCCTTTCGCACCTGCAAACAGTCACTCGTTCCTGTTTATCAGGGTGTGATGTACCCTGATACTGAAGAGGATAATTGTTCCAATATTAATTGATGATATGGTCACAAGAATGAAGTATCGAGAGTTTCTAGAAGAGTAGCTTTGGCCTTGAAATGGGCTGTATCATTATAACACGCCGGCGTTGGCTCATGCAGGGCCGGGCTCGTCACCATTAAAGAGCAAATCTCCAATCGGCTTGAAACGATTTTTGGTAAACTTTTGCTTGTGCACTGGACGCAGAGAATATCCCTTTCCTTCCAGACCTAAAGTTTTGAGATTATTTTTCCTGTGGTGTTACATCAAGGAGATAAACTGAAGGAATCCCCGGATTCACTGCACTGTAAAAAAAAAAGTTGTTTTTACAGTATAACACTGACAGCAGAGCTTTATTTAAAACTGTAAAAGCGCAGTAATAAACTGTAAAACTAGCTATTTTACAGTTTATTACTGTAAACTAGCAACTTTGCAGTTTATTACTGTAAATTAGCAATTTTGCAGTATATTACTGTAAGCTAGCAATTTTGCAGTTTATTACTGTAAACTAGCAATTTTTAATTACTACTGTAAATTAGCAATTTTTTTACTGTGAAAATACTATAAAATTAGCTGCATTATACCGTAAAAACAACATTCATTTTTTACAGTGTAGAGGATCTAAAATCGACCTTTTCAAGTGATATGAATGCATTTGTTGGTTCCGACACAATACAGTTCGTTTTGAGAGTTCCGGAGGCTGCTTTATAACACTACAGTCGGGAACAAGATATATTTCTAGCATCTTGTTTATTAAATATCATTCATATCTTTATGCAATCAAATATGTTTCATGATCTTGGATGTGTGTGTGTGTGTGTGTGTGTGATCTTCTTTTGCCAAATGATCACTTACTTTTCGTCATGGTTTTTGTACCACCATGCATTATCAGTATACAAGGCATTTAACATAAAACCCAGATCAATTAGCTTTTCAAAGTTCTACAGGGTGGACCAAAAACACAGTGAATGATTGTGCCTTTTTTTCAATTAAAACTAACAGCAGGTTTTGAACCTTTTGGGCTGGATGTTTTGCAGCTTAATAGTATCCACCAAAAAGTATAAAATTAACGAAAAAAAAAAAAAAACCTTTTGAAGATCATGGGTTTATACATGGGTCCCTACAAAAGATACGAATTTCGAATTCAAAACCACAAAGGGAAGAATGTAAGAAAATAAATTCTGCAGGATTTATTTCTACGTAAATATCTTTTTTTTTTGGCTAATGATGTTTTAGCATCCGAAGGCCCTGGAACTATAATATGACCCAAAAAGACACCCTGCAATTAAATAGAGAAAAATATATAGAACAGCAGAGAAAACGCAAAACAGCTCGTAAGAAAAAAGAAAAAGACCTGCGGTGTTTAATTTATATCTCTTTTCTCCAGGAAGGAAATGCTTGTAACTTAAAATACGTGTGTTTAAGAGAGATAATTTTTAACGATACAAAAATTTCCGGACGGGTTTAGAATTTTATTGCATTTTGTTTGAAGCAAGTTATGATCAATGTACGCATCTTAACGGAAAGTAAAGGTCACGTTTTTTTAAAGAATCAAACCCACTTTGAAGACCTGCGTGGAAATACGTTACGAGGCTGATAAAAAAAGTATGGGAACTGATAATGGGTTTCCCTTCTAAGCTAATGTTAAAGTGTTATTGGTATCTGGAGAGAAGGGAACGTGAGGAAAATGTTGAAAAGTTTGTTTTATTTTCCTTTCTCATATCAAATGAAAGCCATAAATATGATTTTTGCGGCAATAAATAAAAATATTTTTAAGAGAGAAATTTTTCTGGATGTCTTATCTAAGGAAATGCTTTTATTTCTTCGTAAGCACAGTTTGATAACGTTTATTTTATGCTTTGCAGGAATTTCTCAGTAGGGGAAGATTCAATTATGATATGAGATGTAATAAAAGGGGTATGATTTTACTTAGAAGGTTATTTTGATAAAATTGCAGACAATAAGCTTATTTTTATATGGTTGGAAATGGTTTCTGGGAATAATAAGATATTTTAGAGTTTGGTTCTGTGCTGTTGTATCAGTTTCAGTTTTTTACATAAATTATCAAACATAAAGTAGCTGCAAAGTATTTTGCTGTTGTTAGGCAGCAAATTCAAAGACGCAAAATATACGTATTTGATAGCAATAAATATTAGAATTTGCATATTTTTAAAAAAAGGAAACAAATTGTTAACTATAATTTATTCAACACACCTATCCTTTTTGGTACATTAATATTGTTTAAATCTTCATAAAAAAGCTGTAATTTGGGTCTTCAACATTATTTTAAACCGACACTGAGAGCTCAATGACGTTTTTTCCTTTGAATGTTCATATTTGAAACAAAAAAAGTATTTTAATTAAAGTATAATTGTTGAATTTTGTTATGTAAATTGCAATAGGTGCATCTTTGTTGTAACGTACCTATTGATAGAACGTAATTTACGAAACTGTATGAAGTAATTCACTGTGTAGTGTTCTCAACACAGCATTTTTATACGATTTTTTAAAAAAAGAATGGATTTTTGTAGATATTAGATATTAATGTTGTTTGGTACATTTATTATTGTTTTTTTACTTTCATTACTTCGTTAGAACATTACATGTGTGATTACATACTAAACCGTTTGGCTTGGTCACATTTTAATATAAACTATAATGGAATCTTTCTTTAATCAGAAGCCAAATGCACTCTTGACATAAAGATAAATTCACTTAAGAATGCATTTCAACTTCTACAATGATGTATTAACTATATATTCTTTTGGAAACATTTCTGATTGTTGTTGCTTACATACTAAAGAGCGCTAACTAATGTAATGGTTGATTTTTATGGTTGCTTCTAGTTAATGCAGCAGAATAGTTTATTTTGAATTTCTTTCAATAGGATTTAACTCTGCAAAGTACGAAATAATTGCAATAAACCAAATGCAATTACAAACAATAACGACATAGAAAATCTTCACATTAAACCAAAGGGACAATCTAATAGAAAAGTCGATATAAAGAGAAATATACTAGTTTATTTTTAGTATCATATAAAGACGCAAAAGGACCATAAAACTGTGAGATATTCTGTGAAACCTTACAAAAGATGTTGGCTGGATGTAGTTTGTCGTAAAACACAGGTGTGTTTAACCCATAAAAGCTCAAGAAAAGATTCAATCTTGAAACATTCACTTACTCGGAATTTTGGTCAGAGCGAAGCAACAGAAGCGACTGTAACAATTTAAACTGTAGGCTATCGTTCAAAACAGCGCAATATGGGACTATAAAAATGGAAAAATGACTGCAGGCAGTTTATGAAATATTTTACTTGTCTATTTTATAAATTTGACTTACATTTGTTAGCAAAAAATGAAATTTGCTGCCAATTTAAGTAAAAACAACAGTGAATTCTCACTTATACACCACCTCATTTATGCGCCTTTTTCCCTTATACGACGAGTTTCAATGGTCGTAGCACATTTCATAGCATAATAATGATAATATCATTTGTTTATGCGTCGTTCTAAAGATAAAGATTTCACTTATGTGCCGAATTTTTTATAAAATGTAAAAAAAATTATTTATTTTCTTTCAAAAATAAGTGTATTTCTTCACTTTCCTCTTTAATCATTCGCATTTATTGCTCAAGGAAGGCCTTTTTACCGCATGAACTAGAGTTCGGAGAGGGGCAATTATCTATTATGTATCGTTTTAAAGGGAACAATTTGTGATTAGGTACGCTACAATTTTTGTTTTCTCTTTATGATTGCACTGTTAAAAATTTCCCTGAAATTTTACGGTCGAAGTTACTGGCATCCATGTTGCCAGTAACTTTTACCGTAAGATATCTTTTTTCTGTAAAATTTTACAGAAGAGAAAACGAGAATTAAAAAGCGTGAGATACGAACGACAAAGATCGAACCCGGCATCCAATTTTTTCACACTGCTTTACTATCCACAGTTCCAGATAAGACACAGCAGAAGCTCGGAAATAGGGTGTCATCGGCATCTCACAGAAAATCACGTGGTGATCAATTGGCGCTGCAATCGCAATTTTTTTATCGGTATAATTCACTGTAAAATTTTTCTGTACGGTAATCACTACGTTTTACAGTAACAATTACCACAAAAACTTCCTGAATTTTTAACGTTGTGTAGTTACGTTACAGTTATTGTCAAATCGTAGTAATATGTCCTTTTTCTTTAGAAACATTCTTATTCATTTTCTCATTAGAACCTATGTTGCGTTTTAGTTCTTTGAATAGGCTTGTTCAATTATACGTCTCTCTCCTTATTTGTCTTTTTCTATTGGTGTCTTAGGCCGGCGCATGAAATGGAAATTATCCACTTCTTCCTATTCCATGAGTCATGGGCGATGGAGAGCAATGGAGACCATTTTCACAAACAAACTATTTTTATTTTATTTACATATGAACAAGATGGGCAGCCAATTTGCCCTTTTTCCCGGATAGCGGTCAAGAAATATTCCATAAAATTATTATCCCGCTATCCGGTCAGGATTTTCTCATCCGTTTATGATGAGTGCCAAGAGTCTAAGTCCTCATGCCTTCTGCCACGCGCTCTCGCGGAGGGCAAGTGTGTAAAACCCAATTGCGCAATCAGGGAATTCCTAATAAATCAGTCATGAACACCCCCGCAAGTGTTGCCTCACTGGAGTGGATCATTTTATTTCTTACACACTCCCCCCGGATGAACGGTGGTTCATCATAATCTTGAGAACGCATGAGCTCATAATCAGGATTTTTTTTTTTTAAACCAAAATCAGAAATAATTTTAACAAACCATACATTTACATATCCATAATTCACATTCATAAATTCCATCAAATGAAACACAGAGTACAATTTTTCTTT
>JAXGGA010014362.1:0-32346 GCA_038373865.1 Uloborus plumipes | reverse complement strand
CGCTGCTGTACTCGTTTAAGATTTGCACCAGTCAGAGTCCTTCGTTCTGTTTTTTTTTTTTTTTTTTTCATTTCTTCATTCGTTTTTTTTTTATTTAAAAGTAGTTTTCAGAAATCGCTACAAACTACTATTTTTGTATCGCGCTTCTCACTACTCTACTTTTTTTATAAAAGTAATGCGCTACACTACAAACTACTAAAAATGTAGCTACTACAGTAGTTTCGCTACATGTAGCGCGCTACTTCCGACCACTGCTTAAAACTCGATTTATTGCCTTTGTTGCAACACAACTATCATCCCATTTTGAGCATAAACTGCTATTTACGAGCACGACTCCATGACTCCCCCGAGCCACAGTGTGAAATTTATAGTTTCTGAAGCAGCTATGTCAACAAACTGTGTTACATGCTGCATTCACTTTTTGTTGTCGATGAAAGAAATAAAACTACCATAACTAAGACACACTGTAAAAAAAATGAATGTTGTTTTAACAATATAATAAAGCTAATTTTACAGTAATAAACTGTATAATTGCTAAATCGTAAAATTGCTAATTTTGCAGTAATAAATTTTCAAAACTGCTAATTTTGCAGTTTATGACAGTACATTTTAGAGTTTTAAACGGAAACCTCTGCTGCCAGTATTATACTGTTGTTTTTACAATATAATACTGCTAAATTTCATAGCAATAAACTAACATTAAACTTTACAGTAAATATTTTAATAACTTTACAGTAAATATTTTACTAACTTTACAGTAAATATTTTGCTAACTTTACAGTAAATAAATTACTAACTTTACAGTAAATATTTTGCTAACTTTACAGTAAATATTTTACTAACTTTACAGTAAATATTTTGCTAACTTTACAGTAAATATTTTGCTAACTTTACAGTAAATATTTAACTAACTTTACAGTAAATATTTTGCTAACTTTACAGTAAATAAATTACTAACTTTACAGTAAATATTTTGTTAACTTTACAGTAAATATTTTACTAACTTTACAGTAAATATTTTTCTAACTTTACAGTAAATATTTTACTAACTTTACAGTAAATATTTTGCTAACTTTACAGTAAATATTTAACTAACTTTACAGTAAATATTTTGCTAACTTTACAGTAAATAAATTACTAACTTTACAGTAAATATTTTGTTAACTTTACAGTAAATATTTTACTAACTTTACAGTAAATATTTTTCTAACTTTACAGTAAATATTTTACTAACTTTACAGTAAATATTTTGCTAACTTTACAGTAAATATTTTGCTAACTTTACAGTAAATATTTAACTAACTTTACAGTAAATATTTTACTAAATTGCAGTAAGAAATTGTAAAATTGCTGGTTTTACAGTTTATTACTGTTCATTTTACAGTTTTAAATTGGAAAATCGGCTGCTAGTATTATACTGTAAAAACAATAATTCATTCTTTGCAGTGCATAACTAAGACAAGCAAAAACTAAAATGGATATTTTCGGGAAATTTGAGTTGTGTAACTCAAAGAATGCTCCTTTTTTCTGATCATGTGACCTCTGGCGCTTCTTCTGTCGCCTCTTTGAAATGAGTAAACTTGACATAAAAAGAGCTCATGCGTAGGGAAGATTTTAAATTACACTTAGCCCTTCACTGCATGGTGTGCTTGATCTGGCACAAACCAAATAAACCCTCATATATTCCTATGATTTTGAAATGCAGTTAAACTGAGCTTTGTACCCCTTCTGAAACATTGCTGTAACAGTTTAGTGTGATTTTTATGCACTAGTTAGTTGCACTAGTCTAGGTATTACAGTTCTTGCTTTTGAAAAATAGAATGTCTGCATTACAGTAAGAAGTATGCTTAATCATTATTTTCTTTGTTCTAAAAATATTTAGATATAAATGCTGTCCTTAGCAGGGCTGCGGAGTCGGAGTCGGAGTCGGAGTCGAAGAGTCGGAGTCGGACTGATTTTGGACCAAAGGAGTCGGAGTCGGAGTCGCTGAAAAACATGTCGACTCCGACTCCGACTCCGACCACCTCCGATTTGGATGAAATTTTATGGAGGTGAAAACATATCTTTGAAAGTAACAGATACAAATTTTCAGCGTCCAATATCCAAATCCTAAGCATCTAGGATCATTAAAAAGGGCTTCAAAATGGCGGGTCTGCTTTGTGAAACGAGGTTTGGGCTTATGCAAATGAATAGAAAAATATTTGCAGCAAAAATGCAATGTGTTAAAATAAAGTCTGGCCATTTAACAAGAAAAGGATTAGTTTTGTACGGAGTCAAATGACAAGAGCGGCACTTGTCTTTTGCTCTGGAGAAAATTCACTTTTTGGGAGGTCACAGTGGCCTCCGATAGTTGAGGTAAATGTGGTGAAATTACCTGCGAGAATTCTTGAGAAAATTTAACTTTTTGAGAGGTCACAATGACCTCCCATAACCTCCAACTGGGATACCCCAGCTTGCTACCCCCCCACCCCCCTAAAGTGAGTCTTGGCTACGACTATGAATAAAAATGAAACTTTTAAAAATGGACTTAATATTTCAACCTTTGTTTAGGGTTTTTCCCTCTTCACATTTAGGTTAAAAAAAATAAATAATACAAAAAAAAAGCAGGAGTCGGAGTCGGAGTCGGAGTCGGAAGTTTTAAAATCCCGGAGTCGGAGTCGGAGTCGGAGTCGACCATTTTTCCTTCGACTCCGCAGCCCTGGTCCTTAGTGCTAAAAGTTGTTGGTTCCACTTATGACATAAAACACATTGTAGATTATTACGTTATCGGTATAAGCTTATACTAAGTGCTTTGTGCCATACGTGGAACAAACAGTTAAAATATCATTTTTGGCACAAATTTTTAAGATTAATTTTTTCCTTCATTTTTCCTGAACGTAGTGCTATTTAAAAGGCAACATATGATTTTTTTTCATGAAAACATAAAAAATCGTGCAGTGAAGGGTTAAGACATGAAATAATTTGACCAATTCAAATTGAATTTGTTTTTGATGGAGTAGTTTCGTCCTCAGAAGTTACTTGCTGTTGACAGAGGAGGATCCAGTTTTTGTTTTTAAAAATTCATTCAGAATTTTTGCAAAAAATAAAGTGATTTTGACCTCTCATGTACTGTTAAAAACCAATGTTGTTTTTACAGCTTAATACAACTAACTTTATGCTATAATAAACTGTAAAAGTCACTAATTTTATAGTAATAAATTGTAAAGGGACTCATTTTGCAGTACTGAACTGTAAAATTGCTCATTTTAGAGTAATAAGCTATAAGCTGTAAAATATCTAATTTAACAGATTATTACCGTGTATTTTACAGTTTTAAACTGGAACCTCTGCTGCCAGTATTATACTGTTGTTTCTGCAGTATATTACAGCTGAATTTTACGGCAATAAACTGTAAAATCGCTAATTTTATAGTAAGAAACTGTACAGTCGTTAGTTTTAGTTTTTTATTGTGCATTTTACAGTTCTAAATTGGAACCACGACTGCCAGTATTATAGAGGAATGTGGGGCAAAGTGAAATAGCATGGCAAAGAGAAATGGTGAAATATTTCCCCGGTTTGCAGCGCCACCTATGTAGCAATATTTTAACTAAGTTCCTAGACATAGAGTTAATTCCTGTCTAAAAATTAGTTGCTCCAAAGATCAACGAAGAAAATTTTCAAAAGTTGATACCTTTATTGTAATATTCGTGGTTTTTCAAAAAAAATTCTTTCTATTATAAAGGGATAAAAGTTTTGTAAATATCATTTAAATCATTGGTTCTCAACCTATTTCCAAGTACCGCCCCGTTTCGGACTGAAAATATTTTCAACGTCCCCTTTGCGAACGGTTGTGAAACGGAAGAGGGGGAAGAGGAAAGGCAGTTTTCTTGACCGTTTTAACTCTATAATTTTGATCAAACAGATAGTTGAAAAATTACTATAGAGTAAAAAAAACTTTAAAGAAGCATAAGATAGATTTTATTTTATCGGGCAATTTTTTTCCTCCAAAAAGACCTCTTCCGTGTCAAAGAATCAACCAAAAGCCTACAACTGTTCCATTGAATGAGTGACCCATTTTGATCGTAAATTAGAACACACGGGTTTGAATTGAAAATGCGCTGTTTTTAACATTTTTATTTGAAAACCAATATATATTTGAAAAATACACTGCGTTTAAATAGTTCCCCAAACAGTCCAGTCCCCAACCGTGTTGCTCTTATTTAGTTGCAACTACGCAATATGCATCCCTCATTTTTATTCCATACCTCATTTATTATATACACTCATATTTTACCTGCGGATGGTCAACAACAAAGCCGGGTCTTTCGATTTTTCCCAGGCGGGACAAAGATTTGAAGCTCCCGCCCGTACATGTCATCCTTAAAGATAATAAATCAAATTTTAACTAGAAGGTGAAAATAAAATGTCAAATTTACTAACTGCAATAAAAGTTCAATTCAGAGACATTCTTGTTGAGTATTTTATGACTTTGAAGGTTAGATAGGATATCAGAGTAAAGACGGCGCTTGTTTTGAAAATGGAGTCTTAAAAATGCAGTTCCTTTAATCTTAGCTTTTATGGTGTTAAGAGTTAGATTCAGGTACGCCGGTAAAACATTTAAAATTGACGTAATTTTAGGCAAGTTTTGGTAAGAGATCCCAAAAGAATTTGGAAAAAGATCCCTCATGAATTTTTTTCAAAATGGGGGAGTTTCCTTCAGTCAAAAGTACTACTTTTTGTTACTGAAATTGATAAAATGATATAAAAAAATAACATGGGCCCGGAAAATACTTTAATTTTCCCAACAGTTTATTTTTTATTAAATACCCTACTTTGAAAACGGGGCGTGGATTTTGTGACGTCAGTTGGTGCACCTAACAGCTCTCTTTCCAATAATAACACCATTTTGCTTGACTTGAGTTGTCCAATCGCAGGAATAGGTGACGTCACGACCTTCGTCATCTCACTACAACCAATTAGATTTCGCGCTTACGTGCACCACTGACGTCAAGCGCAGATTTTTTTTTTTTTTTTTGGAATAGCATCTGCGCACCGGTTAAAAATATTCATAAAAAATATATCACTGTGTCAAAAAATAAAAAATGGTCAATTCCTATGTTTTGAAGCATGCTCTTTCAGAAAAAAATACTTTTGAAATTTCAGAAGCTCCCCCATTAAAGGTTTTTTTAAGGGTAATTTTATTCATGTTAGAGGGTCAAAGCTCCTTTCGGTGTTTTCTGAAATTGAAGTACTGAATTTAAACTATTTTTGTTGATTGCAAATGTTCGGGAGTTTTTAACGGAAATTTTTACGCATTGTACTCTGTAAAAAACACATTTGTAAAAAACACCTATCCCAGCCAGAGCTTCTCAAAAGATGTCTCGGTGGAAGGACGCAAAATGCGAACGAATCCCTCAATGCGCTGATATGGACCTTCTGTTCCAAAGAAAAGAACTCTGGGCGACATATAGTTGAAACAGCTACTAATTTAGCTGTAGCAACTTTTGATGATGGCAAAAAATGTCTCCTGTATATTTTGAAGGACCTTTGGTGTTGTTAGGGAGATGCTTTAATAACACGGTCATGTCTGGTGTCGAGTCGGTCATGTCTGGTAGCTCTTCTGAAAATTTTTAGATACCTAAAAACGTAATACTAGGCTCATGATTGGGAAAAGAGTAAGCGTCTAGTTCGATTTCCTTCCGTAATTATTTTTAAAAAAATCCATTAGACTGTCTTTCAGAATGAAGGTTTCCATAGCTCTTCGACAAAAATGTCTAAAAAAAAATTTTAAGCTATATATGGTTTTGTTAGAGAAAGAGGTGGGTGGTTTTTGATCTTTACCCCGGAAGTTTTTTAAAAGTGACGTTTTCAAAACATGATTAAGCTTTTTTTTTTTTTTTGGCTATTAAGTTAGTTCAGCAGGGAAGGGTGAAAAATTAAGAGCTTTTCGAAAATTTTTTAAATAGACATCAATGAAACAAAATTTTAGGCTATTTTAGATAGTTACGCTATAAAAGTGGGGACCCACCTCCAAAAATGTTTTTGAAATTTAAGTGCTATTTGCGAATTTTGGGCTATCTTTGCTGACGTTAGGAAAAGGATAAGATCTCAGAAGATAACCCCAAATAATAAGTTTAAAGCTATATCCTTACCGATCTATGAGAAAAAGGTTTCCTATCGCTCTCGCCGAAAATATGTTCTTTCAAGCAAATTTCAAAACATACCCACCTCCCCCTACCCCCCGAAATTAGTCCAACGCCCCCCTGCCGCCCAAAACATGTTCACCGCCCCTCAACATCGTCCCACCACCCACAGGGGGGTGGTATCGCCCCCATTGAGAACCACTGATTTAAACTATTAATTGAGGACTACTGATATCCACTTACAGTCCTCATTTAGTTTATATTAGGTATTATTTTATTCTTATGTATATTTTATCAAGTGATGCACGTGGGGCAAAGTGGATGGGGCAAAGTGAAATAGTTCATTTTGTATACTAATTCATTCCTTTTTTCTATTACGCACTCATTCCATTCCTACTCCTCTTGTCAGTACTCCAGCTGTTTCTGCTTCCCCAAGCGAAGGATTCCACAGCACGAGCTGATTGGCGCGCTCTTTTATGGCGCCCCCGCCCGTCCTGGAGGCGGAGGCAAATCACGCTCACTGGCTTCCTGCGAAAAAATAACATGTTTTACTGTTAAATACTGGCAGACGAGGTTTCAATTTAAAACTGTAGAAAGCACAGTAAAAAGTATAAAATAATCTTTAAATTAGTTCAAAAACTAAAAATACGCTTTTAGATGCATTTAGGATACATTAACATGTAATATAGTTGAGCCTTTAGTATTAATAATAGTAATAAATACATTACTTTTATAATTGCAAAGAACGTGAGTTTTATCTTCTATTCAGAGTCACATACAATCAACTGAAACACTCATCACCCATCAACATATAATACAGTTTAGCCTTTAGTATTAATAATAGCATTAAGCTTATTACTTTTATACTTGTGAAGAACGTAAATTTTAACTTTTATTCAGAGTTACATACATACAAACCCACATGTGAAACTAATAAAAGCGTATTAATTAGCAATTTTACAGTTTATTAGAGTAAAATTAGCAGTTTTACAGTACAGTAGTGTAAAAGTAGAAATTTTGCATTTTGTTACTGTAAAACTGGCAATTTTTACAGTTTATTATTAAAAAATTAGCTGTATTATACTGTAAAAACAACATTCATTTTTTACAGTGTGACTACAGTGCGAAAAAGGCGATGATCGACTGTATTTCAAAATACTGTAGAGCAGTGGGGTTACCAAAGTGGTCCGCAGGGACCCCCAGGGGTCCGCCGCAATCTGCAAGGTGTCCATGAAAACGAAAGATAAAGTTGAGGCTCCATGGCATGCAAAGAGGGTAATAGTAATACATGGTTATACACTGCGATGCAAAAGTTTAGACAAAATGCAAATTTGTGAATAAAAAGAAAACTATTCAACGAAATGCTTTCAAATTTCTACTGCAGGTAGACAATATGGTCCCAAATACGTGTCTGGAGTTCTTAAAACTATAACTGGAATCAAATTTTGGATATTACAAAAGACATTTTTTTACATTGTTGCAAAAGTTTAGACAATAGTCAGATTTTATGCAAATATCCCTTGAAATGTGATTGGTGGAAGAAATGCAGGACTGTATTATTCATTTATAAAGTGCAGAGATTGCTGAATAAATAATCAAAATCTCAAAAGCTCTTTAATTCTCGTGTAAAGAAGATGAGAAAGTTTGAAAGCCGAAATTTGAAAATGAACCTCCTTTATTAATTTTTTGTCTTTTAAATCGGCTCTAGTATCGTAGTACATTGTTTTTTACTTTGTGGAGAACAAATTCAGAAATGCGTATCGATCAAAAAGTCGAAGAAAAATTATATTTCTTAAGGATGAAGGAATTGAAAAAACGGCTCAGGCTGATGATTCGCCCCTTAATCCTACAAAATTTCAACTTGGGTCAAAAACAGCAAGTGACAGCATAAATAGATGAACTACTGAATAGGAATGCATAAAAAAAACAAAGAATTGTGCCCGAGCTTTTTCGGACAGAGTGTCCCAAATAAGCCTGATTTTAATGTGAAAAGCAGCATATGTATCACCGTGACTAAAAAATGAATGGTAGTTTCTTTGATAAAAATTATTAAAATTGGAATGGCCTAGATGGATTATAATTCTTTTCGCGGGACTTGAGAACTATCCAATGATCATATGCTGTGCTGCTTTTACCAATAAAATCTGGCTCATTTGGAACACTCTGTCCGAAAAGGCTCAAGCACAATTCTTTGTTTTTTTTATGCATTCCGATTCAGTTGTTCATCTACTTATGCTGTCACGTGCTGTTTCTGACCCAAGTTGAAGTTTTGTAGGGTTAAGGGGCAAATCGTTAGTTCGAGCCGTTTTTTCAATTCCTTTATCTTTAAGAAATATATTTTTTCTTGGTCTTTTGATCGATACGCATGTCTGAATTTGCTCTCCACAAAGTAAAAAACAACGTACTACCATACTAGAGTCGATTTAAAAGACAAACAATTAATAAAGTAGGCTCATTTTTAAATTTCGGCTTCCAAACTTTCTCATCTTCTTTACACGAGAACTACAAAGCTTTTGAAATTTTGAATATTTATTCAGCAATCTCTGCACTTTATAAATGAATTATAACGTCCCGCATTTCCTCCACCAATCATATTTCAAGGGATATTGCATAAAATCTGACTATTGTCTAAACTTTTGCAACAATGTAAAAAAATGTCTTTTGTAATATCCAAAATTTGATTCCAGTTATAGTTTTAAGAATTCCAGACACGTATTTGGGACCATATTGTGTACCTGCAGTAGAAATTTTAAAGCATTTCGTTGAATAGTTATTTTTTTATTCACATATTTGCCGTTTGTCTAAACTTTTGAATCGCAGTGTACATGGTCATGCATGTAATACAGTCGAACTCGCTTATAACGAGCACGAAAGGACCGTAACATGTTGCTCGTTAAATCCGAGTGCTCGTAATAAACGGGTCCTTGTTTCCGGCGTGAAACTAGAAGAGGTGGGGGCTTGGAAGGGGATATAGTTAAGTTAAAATACAATTTAATTAATATTTACTTTAAATACATCAATTAATTTAATTAAATACTGTTCTTTATTTAATGATTTCTCTGTAAACAATCAGCCCCACCTGTTATACCGGATTTGTGAACTCTCCCTATTGACACTGGAATGCTGGTGGAATTTTTCATACAAAAGTATTGAACCGCAGGGGGGGGGAATGATGATAAGACAGGAATAAGACTAGAAAGATAAGAAAAAAATACTGCGAGACACAGAAAATTGCTCGTTAAAACCGGGTCTTGATCGTTAAAAACGAATTCTGTTTCATAGACTTAACATTGATCCAGCAAAGTATTCTCGTTTCCCTCGATAAATCCGAGTTCTCGTTATATCCGAGCTCGTTATAAACGAGTTCGACTGTACATGGTTATACTTGGTTATACATGTAATACATGGTATAAGTTGTGAGAAGAAACTCCTCCAAGATAAATATAAAAATTGCGTTTTCAAGTTGTGAGAAATAGAGCCCTTTTCTCTCTCTCTCTTTTACGAAAGAGAAAAACTTTCCTTTATTCAATATTCATTCGCACCAGCAGCGTTACTGATTGTCGGAAAATAGATTCAGGCTGAAAGTCCCGTATAGAACTGCTCTTAAATTCAATAACTCATGCAGTCAAACCTGTATGTTTGGAATTTTGCGAACTGGAAGAAAAATTCGATAGAAAGAGAATTCGAGCAGGGTTCGAAATTAGGATGTTAAAGTAAGGTTCCGTTGAGGCTAAACTTTTTTTTTTGTTTTAGTTGCCAAAATATTCTTTTTGGGCCCAATTGAAAAATATTTTACGTAGCTTAAGGAAAGCTTTCTGCATAATGTAATAGAGCTCATAAAAAGTAACTAAAATTATGATTACCGACCCGATTTTCGCCAAGCGAACTGAGAATTTTATTGGTCCCAAAATTACCTGACGTAAAATTAAGCTTGTAATTATTTTTCCTAAAAACACAATATACACTGGAGGAAAAAAAAATCCCAACACCAAGAAAAAAATACCGTAGAGTAATGAACTTTGGGTAATGCAACTGTCTAGTTAACATGTTTAATTGATTAAATGTACAAAATCACTGGCTAATTTAAGCTCAAGAAAAGGCTGTGCAAATGTGAAATTATGTTAATTTAATAAAGGGTGTAACCTCCATAATTTTGAAGGCAAGCCTGCAAGCCTGCATGTATTATGTCATACAGGTGCCGAATGTCACTTTGTGGTACGGAGTGCCATGCACTTTAGGGTGGTTCAAAAAAAATTTTTTTTTGCTACGGACCAAGGCGCACCCTACTTTTTTTACATTTATGTATGAGATCACTCCCCTAAAATTTCAGCTCTCTACTCTTAATGGAAGATGGTGCTCAAACACCCTTCATTTTTCCGCTTTTTCGTAATTTTCGCAATTTTTGAGTTTTTCAGACTAAAGAGACCATTTTCTTGGAAGAGATTTTTTTTTTTCAATTATTCTCATTTTCCAACGCATAAATATTAGTTCAAACAATTGGAAAGTTTCTTAGTCGTTTGAATCTATGTAGCAACACCTTTGATACAATTGATTATTTAGTAGATCGCAGCATACAATGTAGATTGCAGTACTACTTGTCTACATATGCTATGATTTTCAAAACTTACGCTTGCCAAAATAGAGTTGTGGAAGAACTGTGTAAAATGTTTTTTATGTTTTTAAAGTAGTGGGATACAGAGAAAAAATTGCATGATTTAAAGTTTTAAACTAATAGAGCTAACAGTATCACAAGAAGAATGAATTAAATTATAAAAACTAATTGCACAAAATAAACAGTTGTAGCTAGTCTGTCATAGAACTCATCTGAAATTTAGGCAAAGATATTTACTTCATGCTTACTTTGGCCATCATATTCCTCACAAGTTCTATTCTTTTAAATAACTTTAAAGCAAAAAAATGTTTGGCAAAGAATTAAACAAATAAACAAAAAAAAAAAAAGAATGTTGCACATAGAACTTAAAAAATACTTAAACAAGTCTGAAGCTTCAACTGTAAGCTTTTTATAAATCTATAGATAAATTTATGATCACTCTTGCTGATTATAAAGAGATTATTGAGTTATTATTAGTCAAATAGGGAGCCTATCTGAGAAAATCCAGTCTCTTATGTGCCTCAAAATATTTATGTTCCTATATAAGAAAGAGATTTTTCATTTAATCATGAGAGAAATAACCTAGGTACAACACTTTCTACAGTTTCAGCGCCTTTCTGTACAGTACAACAAATAGATTGAACACTAATAGATGCTATTAAAACTTCTGGGAATATCTGAACTTGGAAAAAACCCTTATAAGACCTGGAAATTGAAATAACAACTAGGACAGTTTTATTAAAGTACTTGTGACACCTTTCTGGTGAATTAATTAGTTTGACTTAGTTTTTCGTATCAAATTCTAGTTGAAAGAAAAACAAGTTATTATAGGAATAATGATGTGAAATATAGCAAGTGTAGTACAGAACAATTGGATTGTTTTCAAACATGAATATTAGAGATTATTTTCTAACATTCTTCGTCCTACGCCCCAACGAATGCAAATATGATATCAATCACAGAATTAAAGGAAAAAACTAAAATAAATAAATAATGGTAAATAACGTTGCTGGGGAAAATATTCAAATAATTCAAGAATTCAACAGAATTTTTTTCAATAATGAGGACAATAAGCAATTTCTTTCACCTGCTGTTGAAGAAAATTGAGTACTTATCCTTACTGAGACAGTAAAATATTCAATACTAAAAGTCTCTCTCTCTTAAAAAAAAAAATCTATATATTAATGTACATAGAAAGTTGAATTGCATAGCAATAAGTTTAAATATTTTGGCTTTATTTAAAAACTTCTAGCAAATTTCAGTATAACAACACTGCTTGGCACAAAATGAACTTCAAATGTATCTGACACTATTCTTGCTGTTTCTTATGTAATATGCCCCACTAAATCCAAACATGATCACCCCCTTCACGGTAATCACTCGAACTTAACTGAAATGAATATAAATAATACTGAAAGGTTCTTTACTGAGTTAAATCTGCAGTACGACTCACATGTACGACATGCGATGTTTCCTAGATTTTAGAAAAAAAATTACAGCTTGAAAAATTTTTTGGACGTGGGAGTCATAGAAGCAGTTCAATATTATTGTGTTGCACCAGAAAATAAGAGTAAAATTTTGAAGCTGGAAAAAATGAGTTGTTGATGAAATGTTAAATATTTTACGGAGGGGGGGGGAGGGAATACCCCCATGAGTCTCCTAACTTGCGAAAAGTGTTCATGATTTTGAACTTTTTACCTCTCTAGCCCTGTAGAAGAATGTTAATGGTAAATATACTGCTTCCTTCCCCTCCAAATAATATCTATGAAATTATCGAAATCTGATGAAAAAAGGAGGGGAGGGGGGCGCTATTTTCGAAAAGTGGGAGGCAATGGGGGAAAGGGAGGCCATATTAGGATTCAGGGGATCATTGAACATAAGAATCAGCAAAAATGATAGCAAACAGGCGGAATTTTTTTTTTTTTGCTGCTCAACCGAAAAACGTTTGAAATTGACAAAAACTGGAAAACTGCTTGCGCTTTGAGCACCGTCTTTTTATTTAAGTAGGAGGTTGAAAATTTGGCAGTGTATTAGGGTGGATAAAGGTAAAAAAATGAGCCACCGCCGTGACCTCTAGGACAAGATTTTTTTTTTACCATAGGTTTGTGAACCACCCTAATGCACTTGTTGTGCACTTGTTGTGTCAATTCTAGGATGGTCATTGCTGGCTGTGTATGATGCTGGAGTTGCTGTCCAAAGATATGCCACACGTTATCAATTGGAGACAGACCTGATGATTTTGCAGGTCATGGTAACATGTCAGCACTCTGTAGAGCACATTGCGTTACAGAAGCGATGTGAGGGCGAGCGTTATCCTATTGGAAAACTCCCCATTGAATGCTACTCACGAAGGGCTGTACTACTGGTTACCAGACAGACGACAAATTTTCACTCAGTGAGTTTGGAATAACCACAAGAGTGCCCCCCTGCTGTCGTAGGAAAGTGCTCCAGAGACCATGACTCCAGGTGTGGGTTCCGTGTATTTAGGCTGTAGACTGCTTGGATGCAGGCGGTCCCCTGGCCTCCTTTTGACCAATATACAGCCACCATTGGCACTAAGGCAGAACCTGTTTTCATCAAAAATTACAACAGATCTCCACTCTGACCTCCAGTGACATCTGTCTTGGCACCATTGCCGTCGGAAAAGGCAATGGTTTGCAGTCAATGGAATACCGGTTACAGGCTGCCTGGCTCAGAGCTGTCCTTGAAGTAAACAGTTCCTTACCGTTCCTTGGGTCACGACGGTACCAACTGCAGCTCGAATGTCAGCCGCAGATGCAGTACGATGCACTACAGCCGTACGCAAGATTCGGCGATCTTCCTTCTCAGTCGTGCCACGTGGCAGCTCGGAACTCGATCTTCTTGAGGTAGTACCATCCCTTGACCATAGCTTCTAATAATCATGCATGGTGGAAACATTCCCCCCGAGTCGTTCTGCAATATCGCGAAATGAAAATCCACCTTCACGTAGCCAAATTGTACGACCTCGTTTAAACTCGGTGAGCTGTTGATAATGGCTTCTTCGTCTTCTTAAAGGCATTCCTGGCTAACAAGAACGCAATTCCTCAAATTTCACGGAAAAATAATACTCACGAGCTTTACAACACGCTTTTGAAACAAGCCGAATTTGCATGTTCTGAGTGAGGCCAGGTGCGCCACACTTATGCGCGGAGCGCGAAATTTCAATCAATGTCATCTTTCAGTTGTATAAATAAGCCTACCAAATTTCGTTTATCTAACACAAGTCTTTCTTGGTGTTGGGATTTTTTTTCCGCCAGTATATTATGTTTTAATTGAATATTTATGCTATATTATTTTGCTGGCGTTCTAATTTATCATTAGCTACCAGTTTTTGTTGGCTTTCTTTGCTCTATAAGATGATTTTTACCCTCAGCTCATTAAATTCCTATTCCATGCTGATGAGTGCATAATAAGCACGAAACTGCAGCCCATGGATGGAATGAACGAACAGGCGGGGCATTGCATGCTTCTGCCTTAACCCTGGCTTAAGGGCGGTTACTCACTGCTTTATACCCGAGCTTTGCCTCACAATTTTCGAGGTGTACCGTGCCAAGAAGTGCGATCGCTCGTTTCACACTAGCGACCAGTTGTTTCGGCTCTGTTTGTTCTATAAGAGGATTTTTGCCTGCAGCTCGTTTAATTCCTATTTCAAGCTGATGAGTGCATAATAAGCACGAAACCGCAGTCCATGGATAGAATGAACGAGTTGGTGGTGTGTTGCATTGATTTTGCTGCTCATTTGACAGTTTTAAACTGGAACCTCTACTGCCAGTATTATACTGTTGTTTTTACAGTATAATATAGCTAATTTTGAGGTAATGTACTGTAAAACTGTGATGATAAACTATAAAATTGCTGCTTTACAGCATTAAAGTCTAAAATTAGAAATTTACAGTTTATTACTGTGCATTCAACAGTTTTAAACTGGAACCTCTGCTGCCAGTATTATACTGTAAAAACAACATTTCGCAGTGTAGGAGGGAAGTGGTGCTTTTTTACAGCGAAGCTGCAGCAGAAGTAAAAATGTTAAAATTCTAAAACTTATCTTGAAAAAGGCTTTTCTTGAGTAAAAAAATTTGAAACGGGGTAAACGAAACTCTGTATTGATAGGTAGGGCATAGCTTTCTATACAGCAACTTCTTTCTTGGTGGATTCTCGGCTATTTAACTTAACATGTTTTCTGTTGGCATATTTTGAATTATGAAATTTAATTGCAATACGCACTTAATTTATAACAGGCAACTACAAAATTAGTAGTATTTGACAACAATGTAAATATTTTTTATTCATGCAGAAAAAAATCTATTAAGAGTGTTAAAAGAGCAGAAAAAATGCTTCAACTTCTACGCACTTGAGGCAAAGAGAAAAGGAATTAAAAAACGCCTCACATTTTTTTCTGAGAAAATTTATGGCATCAATGGCATCTTAACTGAAATATCTATCACCGAAAACAGAAAAATATTTTTCTTAAGAATGTTTTCTAGAAACATAAACAACAACATTTTGTAAAATATTTAAAGAAGACAGATGAGAAAACTGCCCGAAAAATTTCAATTTTTTTAGTATACTTTGCTGCACTAATGGCACGTTTGCCGCACTACCACTCATAAAAATCGAAAAAAAAAAAAAAAATCATTTTTTTGCAACCTACTCTTTTAGACAAGCACAAATTTTTCCTTTTTCTACTGTTCTTTTTTTTCCTATGTCTATTCGTCTACTCGAAAATTACGAGTGTATGGCTTAGGCTTACATGAATTGGATTAGCATATTTCGAGCTTGAGCCCTTTTATTCTAAACTAGCGGTACCCGCACGGCTTTGCCCGTGGTATAAAATTAAAAGTTCATTTGTAAAATAATTGATATAGCAGAAAAAATGCTCTATTTTAGTTTTATTCAACTATAATTCCTTCAAAGTGATATAAAGATCTGATATGGACCCCACACTACTTAATTTTACGTGTAAATTTCTTAGTAGATGCCTTAAGTGCTAAAATAGTGCTTGGAGTGAGCAAGATAACAATTCAAACATTTGTATCCCTAGTTTGCTTCGAAACAATGCAAAAAAATGTTTTAAAATTATTTATCTCCTAAATATCATCGATTTTAACATCATTCAGTGGATTTTTCGCAAAATATCGCCAACAACGCCAAATTGAACCTAAATCAAAAAAAAAAATTTTTTCGCCAATTGGCGTCAAATACTTGGTGATCAAAAGCTTGGCGATATATCGCCAAGTGGTCGCGCCAATTCATATCACTTTTGTTAACCAATTCATATCACCTTGCATTGAAAACACTGATTTACCCGACAAATGGGGTAAAACACCCCCTTGGAACATTCGAATGCAACCCCAAGGGAGATGGACAAAAATAAGCCAAAAGAGAAAATAAGAACAATTTTGTTGATAACAGGAACCAACAGAAATCTTACCAAAGTTTAAGAGAAGAAGAAAGTTTTCTTTCCTAGCTTAAAAAACAAAACAATACATTTTCCGAAATGAAACACTTTAAAAAAACGATGCAATATCGCAATTGATGCGGTATTTCGTTAATCTGTGCTTTAGGTACCCTTTTCTCGCTAAATGAACGATAGGCGGGTCAAGCGTGGTAACCCTAGCTATTTGGCGTAGTTGACTTTTTGAAAACGCGCCAAGCAGGGTCCCAAAGCATCTTCACCGCTTCACCGGGAAAAAGACAGGGTTGCCAGAGAATTGAAACAAAAAAAAAAACTACGCCTCCTCTAAAAAAAATATTACAAAATACTACTGTTTCCAAACGTTGCCAAAATCAATGTTGCTGAAATGCGAAATCTATGAAAATGAAAAAAAAAAAAATCCGCCAAATCTTTTAATTAAGTCATTAGTGTATTGGAAACAGGGTTGCCAGAAACATACTACGCTCCTTATTTGGGCCGAAAAAATACTACCGTAGAATCAAAAATACTACGTCTGGCCGTAGCCTACGAAGATAGACGCTGGCAACCCTGGAAAAAGAAAGAAACAAAAATAAGTATGAACACGTAACCATAGTAACAACTTGAAAAATTGATTTCCGTTGATAAAATAATTCATTTTATCTCTCTTTTCAAACAAATTTTATTCTAAAGTTCAACCATTTTAGAATCGTTTGGCTTGCTTTACTGAAGGTAAGCCTTGAATTTCGGGATTCTAAAAACAATTGTTACAGCTCTCCTGATGATCGTAGAAACTTCGAAAAAACTTCATTTTGTGCAGAAAATTCCAAGCTTTCGAATGACATAAGACTTGAAAATGTGTGTGAAATATTTCTTCCCTATTTTATCGAATTTCCGCTAAGAATTCGAATAGAAAAAGAACGAAATGGAATTTTCGAAAAATCGCTTCGAGGTGCAAAACTACATGCTACAAACTAATTTTGTGCCAAGTGGCATGAAAATCGACCGAACGGTTTTGGCACTACGCGCGTAACAGACAGACAGAAAGAAGGTCAGACAGAACCACCTTCAGCTTTATTATTAGTAGAGAAATAAAGGTTACGGATTCGCTCAGTATAGAGAAATAGTTTACCCAAAGCTATAGGCAAACTGTTTTCCAACGATTAATTTAATAACGCATTAATTGAATAAAAATCTGCAGCGGATAATCCAGAAAGGCGAATATTCAAAAAATGGATAAACGGGACCCTACTCTGTCTAGGTTTCGAAAATGTGTAGAAATGTCGTTTCTGTGGGAGAGGAATCACTGCGATGGTAAATTAGAAGCTTAGAAGAAGATCTGTCGTGCATTGAGGGATAGATTCCCAAACCTTGTTCCATACAGGGATTCAACTGATGCAGAACTCTGAATACCTAGGTTTCGAGAGAGTGCAATGTAATTTCTAGTGGAGAAGAATCACTGCGGTGGTAAATTAGAGGCTTAGAACGAGATGGGTCGTACATTAGGGGATTTGCTGCCACATACGGACTCAACTGATACTTACAGAACTTTGACCAAGCGATTGCTCCTGTTGACTTCACGAAGAGTCGCATCGCTGATTGAAGACAGTCAGAGTTTGGATGCCTCGCAACCAGGACTGAGGATGTGGCATCATTCAAGGATATGAATATTAAGCAGGGTGAGCCACATAGATCCCAGCTGCAGTCAAAAATAAAACAAAACGTTCGGTATGTCCTAACATCCAAAAAAGGCAATGTCTGACGATATGTTTGTACATCTTGGCCTCTAAAGCAATCTGTTTTCGTTTTTCCAAAGCAAAATATTAATATTCATGAAAAGGCGCCCATAAACTAAAAATTTATTGCCTTCTCTTCACCTCGGGTAAGCAATAAAATTTTAGGATCATATCATATTCATGACTTGGTAACACCAGCTGCTGTACGTCATACTTTCACCAGCAATCCAGAAGAGTGGTTCTCAACCTGGGGGTGATCGCACCCAAAGGGGCGATTTGGCTCCTCAAGGGGGCGACAAATTCTTAAGTGACGATAGAGGGGCGATGGGAATTTAGACGAGAAAACAGTAGTCGAAAAGGTTAGCGGAAATTGAAATTGTAAACATATACGAAACCGGTTGTTCAGAGTTCAGACAATGAATCACAAGTTAACCCTTCACTGCACGGTGTGCCAGATCTGGCACAAACCAAATAAACTCTCATATATTCCTATGATTTTTAAATGCAGTTAAACTGAGCTTTGTACCCCTTCTTGGAACATTGCTATAACAGTTAAGTGATTTTTATGCACTAGTTGGTTGAACTAGTCTAAATATTACAGTTTCTTGCTTTTGAAGAATAGAGTGTCTGCATTACGGTAAAAAGTGTGCTTAATCATTATTTCCTCTGTTCTAAATATGTTTAAGTATATATGCTGTACTTAGTGGCAAAAATTTGCTTGTTCCACTTATGGCACAAAACACATTGTAGATTATTACACTTATCAGTATAAGCAGATACTATGTGCTTTGTGGAATATGTAAAACAAACAGTTAAAACATCATTTTTGGTGCAAATTTTTAAGATTAATTTTTTTCTTCATTTTTCCTGAACTCGGGGCTATTTAAAGGTAACATATAATTTTTTTTATGAAAATATAAAAAATCGTGCAGTGAAGGGTTAAGAAAGAAACAAATTAAAGTTCAAGAGCTTCCTCCTTGCGCCTCGGCTGAACCTTAGGAAGTATTTTGTCATTCATTGTCAATTTTATGAATTTTTAGATTTTCAATATATTTTCTTTCAAATTTTTGTTTTCAAGTATTTTAATTCCCCCAGATCCCAGTGTAGAAAAGAAAATAATTTCTTGAAAATTGCACTTCTGTTTTTTGAAAAGTCCGTCGATGATCCGTCGATTAGTTACCCTTACTCTTAGTTACCCTTCAAATGTTTATCAGTTCGCTTTGTGAAAGAAAAAATAGTAAAGGTATTTTATTTAAAATTTATTCATTAATATTTTGTTTTAAAGTGAGCTTTATTGCGTACTTTACTTCAAATTAAAGTTAGGTACTTACATTTTTCATAATATCGATGATCACTTGTACCCACTTATGGTTTTTTCGAGGAAGAAATGGGGACGGGGCGATAGGTGTCAGTCAGCGTCTTGAAGAGTGCGATGAGCTCAAAAAGGTTGGGAAGCACTGATCTGGAACTTCAATTGCTGATTACAGTTTATGAAAATAATTATAATATTTTAAATGTGTCTGTCTCATGACACGAATTTGATTCTTCTATTTCCAGTTGAGAATTTAAAAGGCAGCATTTTCGCGGCAACATATTCACAAAAATTAATATTGGATGAAATGCAGTTTTAAATGTAAATGTTGTCCAGAAATGCGATGGGATCAAAATAGGACAAGTGAGATCAAACTCGTATGATCAAAACCACAGAATGAGAATGCAGTAAAACTATACATATTACAGCTCTCACAAAAATGAATTAAAGGAGTGGGGGAAAAAAATTAAATTTGAAAATTTTGTTCATGGACGAATGTGTAATAACGATGAAAAAAAATTTTATTATGGACTAAATTTGCCCCCTTTTTTTACAACGTGTACCCAAATACAGGGTTCGTACGCAATTTTAGAAATTAAAATAAAGGAGTTTTGAAGGAGAAAAATGAGAATTCGAAGGTCTACTTTTGCCTCTATTGGAAACCAATTTAACTATTTTATAGTAACACATTTCCCTTGATTTTTTTCTGTAAGGACAGAAAATTGAAACGTTTTGTTTCTTATGCATACATGTGTTTTCAAATTGAAATTTTTTTTTTTTTAATCTAAAATGAAGAGCATATTTTAGTTATTTTATAAAATAAAAATTCTAACAACTACATATACTTTTACTTGTCCTCATTTGAGGCTTTATACATTGAGAGAAAATTTTATGACGGCTTAGCGTTTTATTTAGTCTTGTATTTATGCAAACACATGTTAAAGATTTGTTCTTGATTTAGAATGTTTGTAATTACTGAAATTGTTAAAATCTAGCTCATATCTTCACGGAAAGATTGACTTGATACTTTGTTTGGCATCTCTTGGAAAAAATATATTCCTCTGGTTCTTAGAGAATACTTTTTGATGGAAGATTTCAGCAAAAGCGAAAGTCCATTCTACAAAAAGTCCTGAAGGGATAGAATTGTTTTTTATACTTTTTACTGAAAATAGCACCAAAAAGTAGGGTTGGTTAGGGTAAGTGGGTCCCCTTTTGAGAACAGTTCGTTTTTAAAGCCTTATACAACAGTTTTAACTTGTTGACTTATTTTATCTTGGACATTATTAATAAACACAAGTTCAGCATTATTTCCTAAAATAATGCTTTCAATATTTTTTACTATCGTAATTTTTAAAAAATGACGTGGGGGACCCACTTACACCCTAGGAAGAGGTAAGTCGGCCACCCCCCATATACTTATATTTTAAGTGAGCATATCTTAAAAAGGGGTTTGCGGGTCCTACCTGATAAAGTATGTAAAATTTTAGTAAGAAATATTTTTTTGTAAATGTATCCATGAACGAAATATCTACTTACATTTAACCCTACGCTGCATAGCGTTTGCTAATTGGCTACATGGACTATTTTTTATTATGACCACGCATAAGGCGACTCAAGCATAAAAAGCAAGTATTAGGAATCTTTAAAGCAAATATAACCATCGATCCTCAAAATTAATTTTTTTTAATGTTTTCCAATGTTTTCTTATTACACTAAAAGTATATACCGGGTGTTTCAAGTTAACCTTCATGACCTCTATTTCCTCAACTGTTCGTCCTAGATACATACTTCCATTTGCAAAATTGCTCGAAATGAGGAGGAGAGTTAAGATCTGGAAAGTTAGAAGCGAAAAAAAGAATTGGTTAAAAAATAAAAAAAATAACTTTTTATAGGGGCTCCGGGCCCCCAAACTTATGTTTAGGGAAAGAATCTCCATTGAAAAATAATACTAACACAAAAAAATGACATTTGTGCGATCAAAATCCATGAAGAAACGAAACATGAAACTTTATGACTTATGCCACTTTACTCTAGCGTTATTTTAAGTGATGTTGGGGGGCCATATACACATAAAATTCACACCATTCAGAGTTCTTTAATAACAAAATATTCTTTATTTTCCTAAAATATATTTAACTGTAAAAGTTATTAAAAAGTTTAAAAAAAACTGCGCATTTTATGCGCAGCGAAATGTGTCACTCCAGTAATGCTTCAAAACGTACAATCAGAATTCTTATCACGCATTCAACTATGTATTTTAGTAGAAGGAAAACATTTTGAGAAGCTATTATAATCGATTAAAACAAATGATATTCATTTCTAAGACATTGTTTTCGCAGATTTTGTTTTTATTTTGATTTGCAAGAAAGCAATGTAAAATTTCCGTGTTTAATTTTGTATATTATTTCTTAGATTTCACATATTTTGTGTGTTTAATATTTTTGTATAAAATTGTATAATAATTTACCTTGTCTTGTTATGTTTTGTATAGTCTTGTAGCATCTGTATTTTTTTTTGAATACAATGAGAAGTGAATATTTTCTGACATGGACGAAACAAATTTCATTATCGCACCTAATCTAAAAGCTCGTTATTCCTCTGGCAGGGCGAAAATTTTCTTTTGTCAATTTGTTTACGGGCCCTGCGCATTTAAAACTCAAATAACTCCGCGAATTTTGATCGCACAAATGTCAATTTTTTTGTGTTATTATTATTTTTCAATGGAGATTTTTTCCCTAAATATAAGTTTGGCCGGCCCGGAGTCCCTATAAAAAGTTAGATTTTGTATTTTTTGACTGAATTATTTTTTCGCTTCAAACTTTCCATATTTTAACTCTCTACCTCATTTCGAGCAAATTTGCAATTGGAAGTATGCATCTAGGATGAATGGTTGAGGAAATAGAGGTCATGAAGGTTGACTTGGAACACCCTGTATATATGTCTTTCAAAGAACAAAAAATCATGCAGTGTAGGGTTAAATGTGTATGACACAGAAAATTATATATAGCGGAATACACACAACACAACTATGTCTGTGAAATTCATTAGAAGCTTAAGCATATATTTTTTAGTTTTACACATAAATTAATGTTGAATAAACACAGAGTTGATTAAGATCAGTTTTGGTAAAATAAAAAAAAAATATCTGGAAACACTTAAGGGCAGCGTCTATTTGAAGTTTGTTGAGGGAGAAACATTATCATTTCAAACTCAGTTATAATTCTAACATCACTTACATCAAATCAATAAGAATTATTGCTATATTTCTATTCTTTCTATCAAATTTAGCAGTAATTTTTTCATTTGTATCATATTCTAAAATTAGAGCTTCATAATACTTTATGGTTTTCTTTGATCCAAGTTTCTCAAATACATAGTTGCCAGTTTTTGCAGATGAACCATCAGCTTTTTCTAGGTCTGCATTATTATTTTTCATTTCATCTCGGAAATTGCTTCATCAGAATTGCTTTTCATTTTGAAATCATCATTATTATGAGGGGACCCACTTACCCCCTAGTGAGGACCACTTACTCTAACAGGAAAAAACTTCAGGGTAAGTGGGACCCTCCCCTTAAACAGTTATAAATAATACTTTTCACAGGGACGTCACTTCAAGATTTTCCAAGGGGCTGGGGGGGGGGGGGCAAAGGGTAAAAACACAAAACAATTTCACCAGAAAACTACAAAAACCACGCCTACTTATATGTAAATACATTGATTTCTCAAAGTCAGGGGTGCGGGGCAAAGGACCCCCCCCCCCTCCCGACCCCTCTAAATGACGGGCCTGATTTTGCATACTATTCCTATTGCAATGTGTACTTCATGTAAAACTCCACAGAAAACTTGATGGACAAAGAAAAAATAACAAGAAGTTCTGTCAAGAACTAAACGAGCCTACTTTACCTTACATCGACATCGGCATTCCAGCATCTGATCAATATTTTTTTGACTATCTGAGACAAAAAATTATGTCAAAGATACCTTTTTAGCACTTAAAGCTGATTCCTAAAAGCAAAATATAACCCTCTCGTCAGATGAAATAGACACGGAAAAAGTAAATAAACGAATAAATAAAGTTTTGTCGCACCTTTTAAAGAATGTAACTGTTATAGTTCTTACGTAGACACATTTTATCAAAGAAAGAAAAAAAAACTCGTTCGTTAATAAAATGTCTCCAATTTCATTTTTAATCCATTGCCAGTTGTTAAATATAAATAAAGAATAAAATGCTCTCGTGAATGAAAAATTTTTGTAAAAAAAAAAGCGTCTGTCAAAAAAAAAAAGAAAGAAAGAAAATCGTCTGCCCAGTCAATCATTTTTTTCTGAACCTGCATTTCAGTCATGTTTGCGGAGTCGGAGTCGGAATCAGAGTCCTCACAGAAGATTATTCAGAAAAGTACTTTACAATACATTATTTATCCCAACCATTTTCTTACAAAGTTAGTTTGAAGGAAATGCGCCTTTAAGCTCAGGATCAACATTCAACTTAAATTTCCCCGTAGGCGTTTTTTTCTGAACGGTTCAACATTGAACGAAAAATGGTTCAAATCATAATGCTAAATGTGGGAATGAGCCTCTCCGAGATCTTCCGAACAAAAAAAAAATTATTCAATTCGGACGGCTGCCTTAAAAGTTATTAGGTGGGGAAAGGTTGTTTGAACGTTCAATGCTGAACGAAAAAATGTTCAAATTGAAAATTTAAATACGGTAATGAATTATCCTTGCTGAGATCCTTCGAGCAAAAATAAGTTTGATTAAATCGAACTGTTCACTCAAAAGTTATTAGATGTGACAGCTTGTATGAACGGTTCAATCATGAACGAAAAATTGTTCACATTGGAACTGTAAATACGGGAATGAAGTATCCTTGATAAGATCTTTCGAACGGAAAAAAGTTTGTTCAAATCGGACTATTCACTAAGAAGTTTGTATTGCGGGACAGGTAGTTTGAACGGTTCAAAGTTGAACCAAAAATTGTTCAAATCGAAAAATCAAATACGGGAATGAGATGTACTTCTTTCTAACAAAAAAAAGTTTGCTCAAAATGGAATATTCATTCAAAGTTATTAGGGGGGGGGGGGGACAGACAGACCGACCGACACACAAATTCCCCATCTCAATACCCTACTTTCCAATTTTTAATTTTTTGACATTTATTTTACTTTTTTATTTCTTTTTGACTGTTTTTTTTTTAGACTCGGCGATATTTTTTAGAGGCATTAAGCCACTTTTAATGCTTTTTTCGTCTTTCTTTTATTTTTAACGGGAAAGTAGGCTAATAAAAACTAACATTGAAACACTTCTTTGGAAAATGTTGCTTGAACTTCCCCCCCAAAAATTTTTTTTGGAATTTTTTTTTGACTTTAAGAAAATGATCTAAAAAAATTTCCATGTATAAAAAATTGTAAAAATTATATTCGTATTTCAGTTTTGAGGGGGTGATCCACTTACCCGAACCAACCCTACATAAAATTCAGCCATTACTTTTCTTGTTTTTTTTCGCAGGCCTGCGTTATTTGCAGTTTTTTGAGATGTGCTTGAATAGTTAAAAAAATACAGTTGGTAGATTTTCTCAATACGTTAACTTTCGTCAGTGACATGTATCAAAAAGTCATTCTCGCTAATTGATAAACTTTTAAATAAAGACAAGTCATTTATGCACACGAATCAATGATCAGCAATAAATAAATAAATAAATAAGTAAATAAAAATTTAATTAGAGTTTTAAATTTGAGTTTATAATGTACAAGTGTGTTTTCAGTCTCTCAACCAGGGAGTAAAAGGAAGGAGATGAATCTCCATGATAGGAGTTTGGCAACAAAATTCCACTACCGGTAGAGGGCGCTGTTGCAGCCTTAATTTGCTTACATCCTGTAGTCTAGCGTTTTAAATAAGGGCATTTAAAAAAATATCTCCAGAAAATTAGGAAATTTAAAGCTGCCTTTTGCTATGAAAGCTGTTTAGAGAGGCACGGAACACTCTGCTTTACCCTACGTTTATAATATATTTTGCATTCGAAGCATTTAATTCTTGCTTATGAAGCAATCCTTTTAAAACTTAAATTGCTCTGCTGTCACTTAGGTGAAAAGCTCGATGATTTATAAATTTCTCCATTGCAGAGGTGCCCAAAGGGGGGGGGGTGGATTATGGCGCAAGTTGTGCCGTCAAATTTTTTTGGGGGAATTTTTTAAAACTAATTAATTTATTCATTTAAATTATTTATTAATTTTTTTTAATTTAAATTATTTAATTTTCAATTAATTATTAATTATTTTTTTAATTTAAGTTATTTCTTTATTATTCTTTTTATTTATTTATTTTGTGTGTGTGCTTGGAATGTCTTTAAAAGAAAAAAAGTGATTCTATTCTGCGCATGATACTTTTAAAAAACGAAGCGTAAAAAAATGATAGTTTTTAAATTTTAAATATAAAAATAATATTAAAAAAATGAATAATATTAAAAAAAATAATAATAAATGATATTAAAAAAATAATAAAATAAAATAGGGGCAAAAATAAAACCACAAAAGGGTTGTGAAAAATTTCGGGGGGAATTTGCGCCATCGAGTTTGGGAGGGGGGAGGGGAATGGGCACCCCTGCTGCATTGTACATACAAACTGTTTTTACCAGGCAATTTATTAGTTTTTCTTTTATGTGCCGTGTAATCGGTATTTTTTTTTTCTTTTTCTCTTTTTGTACGTTGTTTTTAAAATTGCTGTTCTACTTATTTGGTTTTGTAAGACAAGAAATGATTTTAGCTTGCTTTTGACAATGTTATTGTCAACACGTATGTAATTTAAGTTTGAAAACAAACAAAAAAAATAAACAATTAGTCAAGTAAATTAATAATGATGATACATTGTAGGATATTTAAACTTAACTTTGCAGATAATTACTTTCCTCTTATTAATGTTTTCCATCACTTTTAGCAGATTTAAGAAAGAAGAAATGAAAGACTCTGAATTTTAAATAGTTCACCAATTTAATTAACGTTTTTATTTAAAATGGCAACGGAAAGAAATAAATGTCTTGGAATTTTAAAAGTGCAAAGAATTTAATTAGCGTTTTAATTAATATCTCAGTTAATTAACATCGTACAGTTACGCGGTTGGTCTTATTGTCTTCCTTAGAAAATTTTAAGTCGAATGGTAGTATGTTTGATTCTCTACTCTCAGCGGTTTTTGAGGAGCTCAAGCTTCAGACGGACAGACAGACGCGAACAGATTTTAATAGTGTTAACGAGCTGCGTGCCTAGTGTTGCACGGGCTTTAATGTAGTGAAGGCAGTTTGAGAAAACTACTCGCCGCCATGGCGGCTCGCCTTTAAAGTAGTAAGGAAAGTTTAAAAAACCTACTCGTCGCCAAGGCGGCTTGCCTTTAAAGTACCAAGGAAAGTTTCTACAAACTACTCCCCGCTAAAGCGGCTCGCTAAAAAGCTATTCCTGCATCAAAAAGTCAATCGAATTATTTGCACATGCTTCCTCAGAAATAAAGATGATGTCAAGTAGCCTATACATAGCACTCTCCCTAAATAACAAATAAAATTCCTTACCCCAAAACAATTATTTCCAAACCACTTTCTTCCTGTAAAATTAATTGCAAAATTCTAAATGAAAAAGTTGTTTCAATGTTTGAATCACAGCCAAAAAAAGTCACTTCTAAAAACATTAATTGCAATTTTATTCAAAAAAACATTTTCAAAATGGTACCAGAGAAAAAATATAAGTCATTAATTAAATACAAACAATTGTTAGAACTTTGTTGTAACACGTATTCAAAATGACAACGGAAAAAATAACACTCTTTAATTTTAAAAAGTTCAATAATTTAATTAACGTTTTGATTTAAAATGGTAACGGAACGAAATAAATAAGTAAATGAATTTTTAAATAGTTTCATAATTTAACTAACGTTTTAATTCAAAATGGCAACGGTAAGAAATAAATGTCTTCTAATTTTAAATAGTTCAATAATTTAATTAACGTTTATATACAAAATGGCATAGGTAAGAAATAAATGTCTTGGAATCTTAACTAGTTCAATAATATAATTAACGTAACGTTTTTATTCAAAATGGCAACGGTAAGAAATAAATGTCTTGGAATTTTAAATAGTTCAATAATTTAATTAACGTTTTAATTCAAAATGGCAACGGTAAGAAATAAATGTCTTGGAATCTTAACTAGTTCAATAATATAATTAACGTAACGTTTTAAATTGGAAAATTTCGAAAAGAAAAAATTAGAAAATTTCGAGATGGTACTATGTTTGATTCTCTACTCTCAGCGGTTTTTGAGGAGTTCAAGCTTCAGATGGCCAGACAGACGGACAAACAAACAGACGCGGACATATTTTAATAGTATTAATTAATAACTAGCTGCATGGGTCGGCGTTGCACGGGTTTTAAAGTATATTAATGTTTATATGCGTGAATGAACCTTATACAAATCCACAGTTTGCGTTGGATCTGGACGAAATTTGGCAGGGAGATACTTGGGCACTCGAGAACGATCATAGGATGGTTTTTAATGGGAAAAAAAACCGATGCGCTCGAATTTCGAATAAATGACTTCAAAATGGCTCCATCTTTCGAAATACTTATCAGATTTTCTCGATCTTGGTTTCATTCGAAAGAACGCAAAAAATACCTTTTAAGAAAGTTCCCTTCCAAAGGTTTGAAAACTTCTAAGCGCTAACTTTACCCTGAAAAAAGATATGGGCATTTTAAAATTTGGAAATATCCATTTTAAATTGGATTTATGAAAATCGTCTGCACGAGCGTAAAAGAAATTAAATCGTGTGAAGTAAATTATTAATGAGAAAAAGGTGTTGCCATTTTTTTATTGAACATAAATAAATAAAATTCTTGCTTTTGCTTTAGACGGTTGTAACAGACGGATTTAAAAAATTTCTGGCGATTGATTAATTTTTCGTATTGCGTTCTAGCAAACTATTGACTTTAATTTACTCGGGACTTTTAGACGCACGCGTCACTTGACATGGCATTTTTCCTCAAGATAGATCCCGTGCAGAGTCGGGCCAAGTAGCTAGTTTTGTAATAAAACTTTCGTTGAAACATTATTTTTCACCGTTGGCAGTTATTTCGAACTTTGAAAAAAAAAAACGTGGAAAATATTCACCTCAAAAAATAATGGGGCAAAGTGAAATACAAAATATTTTTACTATGAAAATTTTTCAATTTGACGATTAACATAATTTTCATCAAATGAATGCGTAAATAAACGAAAAAAAAATTAATGAAAAATAAACGAATGAGCAAGTAAATGAATAAAAAAATTTATTAATGTATGAGAAAAATAAATGAGTGAATAAAATAGACAATGAATAAGAAAATTAGTTAATAAATGAGTAAATAATTAATTAATTGAGTTAATAAATGAATGAATAATTAATTAAGTAAAAGAATGTAAATAAATTAATAAATAAAGAAATACGTGCATGATTTAATGAATGAATGAATAAGTATACCAAACGAAGTATTTAACTAAATGAGGACTGCACTGGATGTCAGTAGTTCTCAGTTAGTAATTTAAATTAGGGATGCACCGATTAATCGGCAGTACCGATTAATCGGCCATAATCGGCCGCTTTGCCGATTATTAATAATCGGCAAAATCGGGCCGATTAATCGGCGGGAAAAATATTTTTTAAATATTATTTTTTTAAGTAAACCTTTACTAGGAAATTATGATGAATAATTTTATTAACAGTAATAATAATCCTCACCGTTGATGTAAAGTTTTTAATACATTAATTCTCCTATTTTGAATAAAAATACATATAGTTAATATAGCAACATTTTTCATGCGTCGATACTTTTCTCCTGGCTTTTAGATAATCTTCAATTTTCACAAAGAATAAAAGTCTTGAATTACATAGCTACTAATAATTGAAAAATTGAAACTGAAAGAACTTCAAAATTGGATTGCTCGCCACACAGACTCCCCTCCTTTTTTTTTTTTGAATTTTCATGTCTAGTTTACATAATTAGCAATGCGTTAATGCAATATTATTGACAAGAATATGAAAATTAGTTCAGAGAAATTTGATAAAATTTTGAAATTATTTTGGGAAAATTAGGAAAATGGTAGAAAAAATTAGGAACTATTTCAAAAGTTAGAATTGTAAAAAAAACGAAGAAAAAACTGTAATGGTGAAATTGGTAGTACTGAAAACAACCATTTTAATCATTAATCGGCTTGACCGATTAATCGGCCGATTATCAACTGCCGATTAATCGGTAATCGGTAATCGGCCAATTTGCTTATCGGTGCATCCCTAATTTAAATGATAATTACAAAAATTTTATCCTTTTATAATAACAAGAAATATTTTTGAAAAACCACGAATATTACAATAAATGTATCAAATTAAAAAAATTGCTTGTTTTAGTTTTTCGTTGATCTTTGGTGCTACTTATTATTTGACAGGAATCAACTATATGTCTAGGAACTTGGTCAAAATATTGCCAGAGAGGTGGCGCTGCAAACTGAAATTATTTTACCATTTCACTTTGCCTCGCTATTTCACTACATCGAATTTCGAAGAAATATTTCTATTTTTCATAGGAATACTTATAGGAATAGGAAATATTTTTCATACCCTGTTGTACCAAAAACATATATATGCATCTTTTATGTTTTTATATTGTCTGCGTTTTAAAAATACACACATAGAATTTGAAAGTAAAACCAATGTATTAATTAAAAATATAACTTTGTAATATGCGAACAAAAATTACATAAACAGGCAGAAATTACGATAAACTGGGGAAGTTTTTCAAGTCATTACATTCTTTAAATTTCGAATATATCTTGTTTGTTTCACCTGAATTGTCTACGGCATAGAAAACGGGAGGAATTTGGCTTAGGTGACACATTTATACATTTATGACTCATTAATTTGATTTCGGAACTTTTTGTACAATTTCGTAAACGTTCTAAATTATTCTTAGAATAAAAGAGGAAATTAAAGTAGGTAAAAAACTTACTATGAAAAATTTCACAGAAATAAAAATACAGTCAACTCTTGCAAATAAATTTCAGCTGTTCAATTTCACTCTAATCTGTTATTAAAAACAATTTTGGCACACAAAATATGCTAAACAGCTTTTAAAATGTTGCTTGGAATACTTTAATTTCACGTCAAGAATATTACTTTACTGCTAAACGTTTTAAAATTTAGATGTTACTAATAAAACAGAGAATAACTTTTATAGGTACCTAAATATCCTTCAATCTAAATTATTATTCTTTTTATAGATTTAACAATGTGCTTTACTTGTTACTGTTTGAAGTTTGACAAAAGAGTTAAAAAAAAATACTATAAAAATTAAACTAAGCTCATTGAAAAGTTTCCGAACCATTAGATATCCACTGTCACTTGAAAGTGCTTATGAGCTGGGGGCAAGAATGGCAGGGACGACACCTCTGACAGAACAATAGTTTTCGTTGGCCCAACAGTGGAAAAAGTTTTTCATTTCCTTAAGCACTAATCTATATATATAAAAATGGATGCATGTTTGTTTGTTTGTATGTTTCTTCCTTATACAAATCCAGTTTTCGTCGAGTTTTCATCAAACTTGGCACAGAGGTTCTTTAATGCACCAGGATTCATATAGGTGCGGTTTTGAAATTTTTAAAAAATTCAAAAGGCTCAAAATTCAAATTTTTTGTCTCAAAATGGCCATTTTCTTTCAATTTTGAATAGGTAGATAAATAGAGATTAGCCTTTAAGCATACAAAATGATAAAATCTAATACATTTAAATATGAGTATTTTCCAACAAAGATTACGACTAACAATGAATTATCAATTTAAGACTCACCTATATCATTTTAGCATGAATAAGTTTAAAACAATTATAACTCATGTTCCAATAACCATGCAGAAAAATTAGAGGTTACCCGGGCAACGCCGGATAATAAGCTAGTATTTTATAAAAATACGTTACATTACACTTTCAGTTATCCAATCTTTTTCCTTTTTTTTTCCTTCAATTTCTTGGAAGATAACTAAGGGACATCTAAATCTAGGGGACTAATAACATTGAATTAAGTCACAGCTGGATTCATTAAGATGAAACGAGGCTCACAAACCCTAAAGATGTGTTATTTCATTTAAATCTTGCTTTTCTGCAGGGAAGAATGTTCTTTGTACACTGGAAGTTTTTTTTTTTTTTTTTTGCCAACAAGTGCCATCCACAGAACTTTATTACTCTTTTTTCTACTTGGAGCAGGATTTACGCGATACCTAGAAACACATACAAAATGACGTGTACTTAAAAAAATAAATAAAAAAATAAATAATCTGAAAAATAGTGAGATGGCACATTCAAGTAAAGAGTTATACCATATCATGATGCATATGTATTAATTTGTATAACTATTTCATAATTTGGTAACTTTGCTGAAAGGTTGACAAGTCTTCCCGATATTAGTTTGTAGGTTTCCCTACTCATCAACGTACAAGTAGAGCACAATACTTGGTACTTGCAAATTGTCTCTGATGAGATTTCAGAAAATGAAAACTACACACAAAGATTTTACTTAGAAAAATAACAAGTAAAATAAGATAAAATTAGGTAAAAAAAGAAACAAGTTCTCAGATTTGTAATCGTATAGCATGCTCCAAGTTACATTTTTTGTTTTTGGATTTTGAAAAAAAAAAAAAAAAACCACAAAGGGTAAATTTGTTCCTCTCTTTTGCTAAAGAGGCAAAAGCATTCCAGGTTTAAATATTGTTGAAATTGAAAAAAGAGATTTCTGTACTGTGATGACTTTATTGATATTTCTTCTGGCAAAAACAAAGCTATAAAATCCGGCTTTGACGATAGCATTTCAGATGCGCATCGAGTGTCATCGTAAAAAAGCGATCTCATAGGAATTCGACAGGTGTGAAAACGCAGCAGTCGGAATTTGAATTGCTGATTTTTTGAATCTCACGCAAAAGTTTGGTATAAAAGCCGGAGGACCGAAGCAGACAAGTCATCCTAGGCTGGATTAACCAAGCATCATGCAGTGGTCAACTTATCTCGCCTTATTCTTCGCTGTCCTCTGCGCTCAGAGCTACTCGGCTCTGGGCCAAGGGGTCTCAGTGTGGTCAAACCCC
>JAXGGA010014361.1:0-32347 GCA_038373865.1 Uloborus plumipes | reverse complement strand
TGTGTTTTATACTATTGGTTATTTTATGTTACTAAGTGCTGTTTCTGTCGGTGAGTTGGGGAACTGATCAAAAACTACTATGTAACTATAGTGAAAACCCATGTAAGCAAGTGATAATGTGTTAATCTTTTCTCCTCCCTTGTCCTTCCTCTCTGTCACTTAATGTTAATCGTTTGTTAAACTAAACATTTTTTTATGCTTTGATTAATCTTAGTTTGCAAAAGAATGCAGAAAATTTATGAGATTGTTGTTTGCCTACTTTTCCAACATGTTTTTGAAGTCCCAATTGCCCCATATAAGGCCTCAAAATGCAGAATTTTAAAACTTTTTTTCAAAAATTTACCCGGGGGAGAAACCCCCGGACCCCCTAAAATTACGGATATTCTACCCCACTTAAAAAGTTCTCATTGCATATCTCTCTTGATACCCCTACCCCTAATAAGGGTCAGTTCTAGAAAACAATAAGAATAAAGAAATGAGAGAAAAAAAAACATACACACACACATCAAACATCGCGCGGGGGGGGGGGGGCAACTAGAAATTAGACTCATAACACACACAAAAATGTATGTGTGTTTGGGCAATGTGCGAAACTGGGCCCCTCCCGAAATTTTTTTCTGGATACGGCCTTGCGCATAAGTGAAATAGTTATTTTTAGAGCGACGCGTAAACGAATGATACTATCATTATTTTGCAATGGAATGTGCTGGGACCATTTAAAATTGTCGTATAAGTGGTAAAGGCGCATAAATGAGGCGGTGTATAAGTGAGAGTTCACTGTATATTTAATCCTCAGCCAATCCAGTCATCAGCAAACAAAAAAATTGTAGTGCATATTCAAAAGTGAAGGCTTGTAAGTTCAAATTTACTTTTCGTGATCTTGTCAGTCAAGATCGCTCACTCATGCCTTCAAATTCACGTCCATAAAAATGAATTAAAGACCCGTTGCACTCCTTAAAAAGAGGCACAAAAGTAAGGAGAACCTCGTAATAACAGCGGGTCTCATAACTGAACCCTTTCCAAAGACGTGAAATTTTGTTGTGGTAACGAATCATAATACAGGGTTGTCCAAATTAAATTTTCCATACTCAGAGGCTTGTGCAGGACGTTTTATGGATCATAATATGATGAAATTCAGAAAACAGACACTTCAGACTATACGCTCGAGATTTATAAAAGACAAAAAAAATAGTACAAAAAGTTGCCGATAGGTGGCGATGCAGATTAACAAAACATTCTACAGATGCTCTATATGTGTGCAGTGGTTCTCTACAACTCTTTGCATTCGTAAAGCAGTGTGTTTCAAAGCTGAACGCAGTAAGTTTACTCTAATTCCACGAACATGACCATTAATTGCGTCTTTAAGATGTGCCAAGTTTGTGGGGTGTTCTCGATAGACCCGATCCTTTAAGAATCCCCATAACCAAAAGTCGCATGGGGTAAGATCAGGCGAGAGAGGAGGCCAAGCTGTTGGGAAACAGCGGCTCATCACACGTGCATCTCTGAAAGTTGTCAGTAACATCTGTTGCAGTGGCGTAACTGCTCGTTGGTTTCAGGGGGGGGGGGTTATATTCTAAATCGCCACGAGGTTAAAAAAAACGGCGGGGGGGGGGGTGGCAACCCCTTTTTACCCACACTTTGCATGTATGTATGTGTGTACATATATATGGATACGCACTTGAAAATGCGCAGTTCTGAAGTTCGAAAAACCGGACAGCTTTTTAAAGAGTAAAGAAATATTACTGTAGAAAATTGGAAGGGGGGTCCGGGGGTTCGCCCCCGAAAATTTTCATAAATTGTTCCTCTAAAAACTCCATTCTAGACTATCTTGGTGATGTTCGATCTCTTCCTCAGTCAGTAAAACACGATTGCCGGCCATTTTTAATAATGTGAAAGAAAATAATAGGATACAGAAATTCTTCCCAGCGATTTTTTCTAAATTTCAGTTCCAAAAACGCACTTTCAGACGAATTTCGATCATAATGGGAGGTTTAGAGGCCTACTTCCGGAAATTTTTGACATTTATTTCCTAAAAAAGACAATCCTTAATGATTCTGGGAAGGAGAGGGGGGTGGCAATGAAGTCTGTAACACAATGATATTCGCTGGAGAATCTTACTTTTTCATTCTAGGAGTTTTATATTTTTTCATCTCATTTTTGCATTTTTGGACCAACGTTTCGGGGGGGGGGGTTTGTCCCCAAAACACCCCCCATAGGCACGCCACTGATCTGTTGAACGCCACGAACAATATGGGGAGGTGCATCATCCTGCATACATATCGTGTCCTAAAGGCGGCCACGTTTGTTGAAGTTCAGGAATTACAAACGTTGTCAACATGGGGGGGGGGGGGGTCTTGATACCGGCTTCCTGTGATAGAGTCTTCAGCCGACAGAAAGCTCTTATCGCAAAAGAGAAGTTTTTGTCATTCTGGTAAAACAGTTTCACTAACAGAGCTTTGTCTTTCCAGGTCGACATTGTGCATCAGCGAGTTGGAAACAACTGCTTGTGTAGTAACTGTTTTGCTCTTTTTCTGCAAATCCCGTTGCTGTAACATGCAAATAACTAGTGTTACAACGCCACCTATTGGCAACTTTTTGTGCTATTTTTTTTAAATAAATCTCGAGCGCATGGTCTGAAGTGTCTGTTTTCAAAATTTCATCGCATTATGACCCATACAACGTCTTGCACAAGCCTCTGAGTTGGGGAAATTTAATCTGGACAACCCTGTACTTATCCTTTACTGATTGTCTTTAATGTAAACTCAAAAACAAATTATTAATTTTTCTATACTTCACAATTGTACTGAAAATAATCTTATATACAGGTTTCTAGAAATAAATATAAAGGACATAATGCAATGTGAAAGGTCAAAACCAACGTAAACAAAGCACAAATTCCCAGGAAATTGTGTGTTTTTTTAAAACGTTGGTTTTTCACTTTTATCATATTTTAGCACAAAACTTATTCGGTCATTTTTCATTTAACAGAATGCAAGACAAAAAAAGGAAAAAAAAAGTCATTAAATCATTTTATTGTTACTACAAACACAATCTAATCATGAACAACTTAATTTGAGCTCCGGAGAAAAGTAGGAAATTAAAAGTAAATCTTCGCTAAACATCACCTTCAGATAGAAAAGAAAGTTGTCCACTCGCCGATCCTACCGATTTGTGCAAAACAGACTGCACCCACTATAGACCAATTGTGTTCAAGAACAGAGTTGACTGATGAAAAGATATTGACCCGTCAACTTGACATCAGATAAAATTCTCTAACTTCTGACGACGATGAACTGCGTAGATTTCCGGGTAGTCCGATTCAAGGGTTTCAGTAAAAATATTTATTGCGACCAGAGCCGTCATTTCAGGTTTTTCCAGGGGGGGGGGGTTAAAGGTTGCAAAAACAATGCAATTTCATCGGAAAGCTACGTAGTCCGTGGAGTTAGTGCAAAAATATTTCACTTCCGGATACCAGTCTGAAATTTTATGTGAGGCAGAAAATTCACATAGGAGGACAAAAAAACGCCGGGAGACACTTGATCGGAGGTCAAGGTCATTCTGTGATGACGTCATCAAAATGGCCGCTTTTACAGGTAAATGCGTTCGTTTAACTGCTTAAAACTCCATCATAGATTGAAATATTGCAAAACTCAAATATATCATCTGAAAGCTCTTTAAAAGAGCTATTTAGAAAGATTTAATTTTTATTTCTGAGGTCAAGGGTCCCACCTGTAATGACGTCATCAAAATGGCCGCTTTTACAGGTAAATACGTTTGTTTAACTCCCCCTAAAACTCCATCATAGATTTAAATATTACAAAACTCAACTATATCATCTGTAAGCTCTTTAAAAGAGCTATTTAGAAAGATTTAATTTTTCTTTCTGAGGTCAAGGGTCCCACCTGTAATGACGTCATCAAAATGGCCGCTTTTACAGGTAAATACGTTTGTTTAACTCCCCCTAAAACTCCATCATAGATTTAAATATTACAAAACTCAACTATATCATCTGTAAGCTCTTTAAAAGAGCTATTTAGAAAGATTTAATTTTTCTTTCTGATGTCAAGTGCCAACCTGTGATGATGTCATCAAAATGGCCGCTTTTACAGGTAAATACGTTCGTTTAACTGCTTAAAACTCTATCATAGATTGAAATAGTGCAAAATTCAAATATATCATCTGAAAGCTCTTTAAAGGAGCTATTTAGAAATATTTAATTTTTTTTTCTGAGGTTAAGGTCCCACCTGTAATGACGTCATCAAAATGGCCGCTTTTACAGGTAAATACGTTTGTTTAACTCCCCATACGTTTGTTAACCTCCATCATAGATTTAAATATTTCAAAACTCAACTATATAATCTGAAAGCGCTTTAAAAGATCTATTTAGAAAGATTTAATTTTTCTTTCTGAGGTCAAGGGCCCACCCGTGATGACGTCATCAAAATGGCCGCTTTTACAGGTAAATACGTTTGTTTAACTCCCCCTAAAACTCCATCATAATCCATCATAACTTTTTAACTATTTGTCTTAAAAAATAAAACTAAGCACTATCAAATAGCTCTTTTAAAGCGCTTTAGGATGATATATTTCAGTTTTGCAATATTCAAATCTATGATGGAGTTTTAAGCAGTTAAACGAACGTATTTAACTGTAAAAGCGGCCATTTTGATGACGGCATCACAGGTGGGCCCTTGACCTCAGAAAGAAAAATTAAATCTTTATAAATAGATCTTTTAAAGCGCTTTCAGATGATATAGTTGAGTTTTGAAATATTTAAATCTATGATGGAGTTTTAGGGGGAGTTAAACAAACGTATTTACCTGTAAAAGCGGCCATTTTGATGCCGTCATTACAGGCGGGACCTTGACCTCAGAAAGAAAAATTAAATCTTTTTAAATAGCTCTTTCAAAGAGCTTTCAGATGATACATTTGAGTTTTGCAATATTTCAATCTATGAGGGAGTTTTAAGCAATTAAACGAACGTATTTACCTGTAAAAACGGCCATCTTGATGACGTCATCACGGGAGTTCATGACCCCTGATCAAGTGTCTCCCGGCGGTTTTTTGTTCTTATATATGTACATAAGCTCTGTACCAAATTTCACACTGGTATCCGGAAGTGAAATATTTCGGCTGTTTTTGTCGCTAACTCCACAGACTAACGAAAACAACGCCCACTAAAATGTAAATGCATTGATTTCTCAAAGCCAGGGGGGGGGGGGGCAATTGACCCCCCCCCCTAAATGACGGGCCTGATTGCGACCACTTCATCATAGCACCAGAATTTCAACTCCTTATGTAACGTCACCTGAAAACTGTTTTTCATCTGCATGTGTTGTTTTATGTTTCTTTATTATATGTTCCTTTAAGTTGGTGTATTGACAAAATGCCATCAAACAATATTCACACGAATAAGGTTGTTCGCCGGTGTGAGCTCTGACATGTTCCTTTAAACTAGAAGATCGAGAAAACGTCTTTGGACAAATGTCACATGAAAAGGGTTTTTCGCCGGTATGAACTTTCTTATGTTTGTTGAGGATTGAAGATGAAATAAATTCCTTCAAACAATATTCGCATGAATAGGGTTTTTCGCCGGAGTGAGCTCTTTTGTGTACTTTTAAACTAGCAGATCGAAAAAACGTCTTTGGACAAATGTCACATGAAAAGGGTTTTTCGCCGGTATGAACTTTCTTATGTTTGTTGAGGTTTGAAGATGAAATAAATTCCTTCAAACAATATTCACATGAATAGGGTTTTTCGCCGGAGTGAGCCCTTTTGTGTACTTTTAAAGATGAAGAGGAAGAAAACGTCTTTGAACAAATGTCACATGAATAGGGTTTTTCGCCGGTATGAACTTTCTTATGTTTGTAGAAGTTTGAAGATGAAATAAATTCCTTCAAACAATATTCACATGAATAGGGTTTTTCGCCGGAATGAGCTCTTTTGTGTACTTTTAAATACGAAGAGGAAGAAAACGTCTTTGGACAAATGTCACATGAATAGGGTTTTTCGCCGGTATGAACTTTCTTATGTTTGTTGAGGTTTGAAGATGAAATAAATTCCTTCAAACAATATTCACATGAATAGGGTTTTTCGCCGGAGTGAGCTCTTTTGTGCACTTTTAAAGATGAAGAGGAAGAAAACGTCTTTGGACAAATGTCACATGAATAGGGTGAACCGGTATGAACTTTCTTATGTTTGTAGAAGTTTGAAGATGAAATAAATTCCTTCAAACAATATTCACATAAATAGGGTTTTTCGCCGGTGTGAACTCTCATGTGTTGCTTGAGGGTAAAATATCGAGAAAATGACTTCATACAATATTCACATGAATGAGATTTTTCTCTAGTAGAAGCACTCATGTCTCTCAAGCTTTAGAAGATACTCGAGCAATATTGATCCCAATATGGATTTTCGCTAATGTTCATATACTTTTTTTTTTACTTCCGAAAATGTTTTAGAAGAGTATTCACACACAAAAGTAGCTTCTTCTCAAGTCGTGGCATGAATGGTAAGTATAAACATGCTTAATTTCTTTACTGATGACATGAGATGTTTCTGAACCAGGTAGCAACTTTGTCCTCTTTTGATTAGTAGCACTCGGTTACGAAAAGAACATAGTTTGACAGACTAACAATGTCTGTTCTTATAAATCCGATTTTTTTGGTGAAGACAATAAATTTCGTATATGTGCAAGAGGCAAGGTGTGAAATTGATATTTCTCTTCCATATATAACTTATTTTTGAATAACGAGGATCAGAGTGAAATGCAAAGATCACCACAGAAATAATGATTGTTTTAAACGAAATTGCTGGTGGAAATATTACTTTATCTCCTTTTGGACGTTTAGCTAAAAAATGCTTTCCACGTAGGAGCCCATTGAACAAATTTGCTTCAGAAAAGATTTAATTTAATGAATTCCCTTAGAAGAATAAGGCAGTCTTCCGTAAATTTGAACGCATGTAACGAGTCACACAAGCAATTAGAACAAAACGAAAAGAACCCCTGCACCCAGTCCTGTTCCTTATCTATTCATCTATACAGGGTGCAATGTAATGGTTTCCTTACTTTTTCCCTGGTTCTTTTTCAAACTTAAAAAAACATCAAAACTTTAGTTGAGTCACATTAATGCGAAGCTTTCCATCAATCAAAGTTCTTGAGTTAAAATACAAATGAATGTGAATTTTAATACATAATTAAATGTTTGACATCATACTTGTTACGACCAGCCATCATGTAGTCCAGAACATTCCTACAAAAAAGAATGAACATTAAGAAAGATTTTAAAGTGTATAAGATACATTAATTTATATATTGAATTGTGCTCCCACAACCGAAGAAACACAGAATTATTTTTTTCTCTTATATTGCATCTTTCCTAGCATCACATATATAATACATCGTATAACTAGCTAATGTTAATGACACAAAAGCCGTAATCTTTTTATAGTAATATATTTATCAATTTGCTGATTTGCTCCGAACTGAAAGTGTGGAACGTAAATATATTCTGCTGAGTTAAAAAATACTTTATTCTTAGTTATTAAAGTTTAGTATCTATATACAGGGTGTCCACTCCAATCGTGGACCAATAGCTAATTTCTAAACCGTTAGAGATAAGCATATAGTTCATTTAGGAAAAAATCTCCAAATTATGAAAGGAATTTTGGGTCTATTCAATGTTTTTCAAAAAATCAAATTTTGAAAGAGTTACGAAATTTAAATTTTTATACAGCCCCCCAGTCCTATCAATCATCTTTAGTAAAACATTCTTGACACTGTAACGTTTAACACTAAAAAAAAATCACTCTTCTACCACAAAAATTGACCGAGTTATGACGTTTTGAAAAATCAAGATTTTGAAGGATTTCGCATACGGTCCCTTACGCGATCTCTCGATGACGTCATGAAACAATGCAAAATCTTGATTTTTCAAAACGTCATAACTCGGTCAATTTTTGTGGTAGAAGAGTGATTTTTTTTTAGTTTTAAACGTTACAGTGTCAAGAATGTTTTACTAAATATGATTGATAGGACTGGGGGGCTGTATAAAAATTTAAATTTCGTAACTCTTTCAAAATTTGATTTTTTGAAAAACATCGAATAGACCCAAAATTCCTTTCATAATTTGGAGATTTTTTCCTAAATGAACTATATGCCTATCTCTAACGGTTTAGAAATTAGCTATTGGTCCACGATTGGAGTGGACACCCTGTATATAAAGATGACGGGCTCTGTTTGTATGTATGTTTGTAACCAATGGCTGGAGGAACTCACGGCACCTACAGACCGGAAGCTTGGCATAAAAATTCGAACGTATCTCCGTGAAATGCTCTTCGACGGCCAAATTCTAAATTTCGAATTAGTTATTTTTAAATTAATTAATTAATTAGTCTCATTTTTGGTATATCCGGCATAATTGAGGGGGGAAAACTTTCCCCCACCCCATAACATTATACATCGCTGGAAAGGGTTTTTTTCTGAAAAAGAAAAGTTTTAGCACGTTTCTCTTCGTTAATTAGAACAGGAGATTTTAATTACTCAACTTTAGTTAATTTTCAAGGCTTAACTCGGTAAGCAAAACTGAAACACTAGATCCATTTTCCAGATGAACTGCTTTTTCTTCAGTAGTTTAGCTATATATATATATATATATATACCCTGAAGTGACAAAAGTCATGGGATACCTCTTAATATCGTGTCGGCCCTCCTTTTGCCCGGCGAAGTGCAACAACTCGACGTGGCATGGACTCAACAAGTCGTTGGAAGTCTTCTGCAGGAATATTGAGCCATGCTGTCTCGATAGACGTCCATAATTGTGAAAGCGTTGATGGGGCAGGATTTTGGGCACGAACAGACCTCTCGATGGTGTCCCATAAATGCTCAATGGGATTCATGTCGGGCGATCTAGGTGGCCAAATCATTCGTTGGAATTGTCCAGAATATTCTTCAAACCAATTGCGAACAGTTGTGGCCCGGTGACATGGCGCATTGTCATCCATAAAAATCCCATCGTTGTTTGGGTACATGAAGTCCATGAATGGCTGCAAGTGATCTCCAAGTAGCTGCACATAAGCATTTCCAGTCAATGTTCGGTCCAGTCGCACTAGAGGACCAAGTCCATGCCATGAAAAAACAGCCCACACCATTACGGAGCCACCACCAGCTTGAACAGTGCCTTGCTGACAGTTTGGATCCATGGCTTCGTGGGGTCTGCGCCACACTCGAACCCTACCATCGGCTCTTACCAGCTGAAATCGTGACTCATCGGACCAGGCCACAGTTTTCCATTCATCTAGGGACCAACCGATATGCTCACGTGCCCACGAGAGTCGCTGCAAGCGATGTCGTTCTGTCAGTAAAGGCACTCGTGTCGGTCTTCTGCTGGAATAGCCCAAGAAATCCAAATTTCTCCGCACAGTTCTAGCAGACACGTCCATTGTACGTCCCACATTGATTTCTACGGTGATTTGACGCAGTGTTGCTTGTCTGTTAGAATTTACGACTCTTTGCAGACGTCGCCGGTCTCGATCTTTAAGTGCAGGCGGTCGACCACTGCGCTGTCCATGGTGGGATGTTATGCCTGAAATTTCATACTCTCGGCACACTCTTGACACAGTGGATCTGGGAATGTTGAATTCTCTAACGATTTCCGAAATGGCATGATCCATGCGTCTAGCTCCAACTAACATTCCGCGTTCAAAGTCTGTTAATTTCACGTCGTGCGGTCATCATCACGTTAAAACCTCTTCACATGAATAACTTGAACAGAAATGAAAGCTCTGTAAAAGCACTGCGCATTTATACCTGTTCTATGCGATGCTACTGCCATCTGAAAATTTGCATATTGCTATCCCATGACTTTTGTCACTTCAGTGTATATATATATATATATATAAAGATGACGGGCTCTGTATGCATGTTTGTAACCGATGGCCAGAAGCCCCCACAGCACCTACAGACCTGAAACTTGGCATAAAAATTCGAACGTATCCCCGTAAAATACACTTCGAAGGTCGCATTCTAAATTTCGAATTAGTTATTTTTAAATTAATTAATTAGTCTCATTTTTGGTGTTTCCGGCGCAATGAAGGGGGAAAACATTCCAATACCTCATAACATTTTATATCGCTGGAAATGATTTTTTTTTCTGAAAAAGAAAAGTTTTGACACATTTCTCTTCGTTAATTAGAAAAGGAGATATTAATTACTCAAATTTAGTCAATTTTCAAGGCTTAACTATATACGTAAAACTGAAACACTAGGTCCATTTTCTATACAAACTGTTCTTTCTTCAGTGGTTTAAATTTGTGTATAGTTAAGCCTTGAAAATTGACTAAATTTGAGTAAATATCTTCTGTAACTTACTTAACTTGATGTCTTTTTTATTTATTTGGCGAATTGCTTTAAACTTTAAAAGGTTGTGAAGCCCATTTGAATTAAAGAATATAATAATCTTACTTTAGAAGATTGGAGTGAATTTAACTTCATTCAGACGACTTCCTTTACATTTATTGCACGGGCATCGTCGTGCGGGTACTGCTAGTGAATTATAACTGTATGTAACTTATTTCATGCTAAAATGAAATAGGTGAGCCTTAAATTGATAATTCATCGTTAATCGTCATCTTTGTTGGAAAATACTCAATTTAAATGTGTTAAATATAATCGATTTGTACGCTTAAAGGCTTATCTGTATTACGCTACATGTTCAAAATTGAAAGAAAATGGCCCATTTTAAGACAAAAATTTGAATTTTGAGCTTTTTGAATTTCTTTAAAATTTCAAAACCCCACCGATGTGAATTCTAGTGCAACAAGGATCCTGTGTGCCAAGTTTGATAAAAATCCAACGAAATTTGGATTTGTATAAGGAACCAAACATAAACAAATGTATATACATTCCATTTTTATTTACATAGATATAGATTTACATCACATTTATGACATGCTTAAAGGTTTTGTAAGTGGTTAGGTAGCTTTGAATCTGGATTTTAAACCATTTCAATTGTTCTTTGGAACTATTATTTCTAAATTTTGAAAAATATACAATAGTTTTTTCCACTTCTATACCATTAGATATAAAAACACTCATCACCATTTCATTGTTACTACAAACACAATCTAATTATTAACAACTTAATTTCAGCTCTGGAGAAAAGTAGGTAATTAAAAAGTAAATCTTCGTTAAACACCACCTTCAGATGGAATGGAAAGTTGTCCAATGGCCGATACCGATTTGTGCAAAACAGACTGCACCCGCTACAGACCAATCGTGTTCGAGATCAGAGTTGACTGGCGAAAAGACACTGACCAGTCAACTTGACATCAGATAAAATTCTCCAACTTCTGCCTACTATGAACTGCGTAGACTTCCAGGTACATTCCAAGGGTTTCGGTAAAAATATTATTATAATAATACAGTGAACTCTCACTTATACGCCGCCTCATTTATGCGCCTTTTTCCCTTATACGACGATTTAAATGGTCCAAGCACATTCCATAGCAAAATAATGATAGTATTATTCGTTTATGCGTCGCTTTAAATATGAATATTTCACTTATGCGCCGAATTTTCCCTAAAATGTAAAGAAAATCTATTTTTTTCTATAATAAATAAGCATTTTTCTTCACTTTCCTCTTTAATCTTTTGCCTTTATTGCTCACGAAAGGCATTTTCCCCACATGAACTAGAGTTCAGAGATGGACAATTATCTATTATGCATTGTTTTAAAGGAAACAGTTTGTAATTAGGTATGCTACAATTTTTGTTTTCTCTTAATTGTTGTAGTTACGTTACAGCAATTGCCAAACCGTAGTAATATCTCCCTTTTCTACAGAAACATTCTTATTCATTCTCTCATTAGAACCTATGTTGCGTTTTAGTCCTTTAAATAGGCTTGTTCACTTATACGTCTCTCTCGCTTATGCGCCTCTTTCTGTTGGTCCCTTGGGCCGGCGCATAAGTGAGAGTTCACTGTAAATATAGCTTCAGAATTTCAACTCATTGGGCAACGTCACCTGAAAACTGTTTTTCACCCGTATGTGTTGTTTCATGTTTCTTTATTATATGTTCTTTTAAGCTGCTGTATTGACTAAATGCCTTCAAACAGTATTCACATGAATAGGGTTTTTCTCCGGTATGAACTCTCAGATGTCTCTTTAAGCTAGAAGATCGAGAAAATGCCATCGAACAATATTCACACGAATAAGGTTGTTCCCCGGTGTGGGCTCTCATGTGTCTATTTAAGCTTGAAGGGAAAGAAAACTTTTGTGAGCAAAATTCACACGGGTAAGCTTTTTCATCGGTGTGAGCTATCACATGTTTCTTTAAGCTAGAAGAGGAAAAAAACGTCTTTGGACAAAGGTCACACGAATAGGATTTTTCACCAGAATGAATTCTCATATGCTCCTTTAAGTGATTGGATCGAGAAAATTCCTTCAAACAATATTCACATGAAAAAGGTTTTTCGCCGGTGTGAACTTGTTTGTGTTCTTTTAAAGCTGAAGGGGAAGAAAACGTCTTTGGACAAATGTCACATGAATACGGTTTTTCACCGGTGTGAACTCTCTTATGTCTGTTGAAGTTCGAACGTGAAACAAATTCCTTCGAACAATATTCACATGAATAGGGTTTTTCGCCAGTGTGAGCTCTTTGGTGTTCTTTTAAAGATGAAGCGTAAGAAAACGCTTTTGAGCAAATTTCACATGAATGGGTTTTTTCGCCGGTGTGAATTTTAACATGTTGATTTAAGGCTGAAAAGGAAGAAAATGTTTTTGAGCAAGTGTCACAGGAATGGGGTTTTTCGCCGGTGTGAACTCGCATATGTTGCTTGAAGTTAAAATATCGAGCAAATGTCTTGAAACAGTATTCACATGAATGAGATTTTTTACTAGTAGAAGCACTCATGTCTCTCTGAATATTAAGCTTTAGAGGATGCTCGAGCAATGTTGATCCCAATATGGATTTCCGCTACACTATTAATGTTCATATGCTTTTTCTGTAGATTTGAAACTTCGGAAAATGCTTTAGAAGAAAAGTAGCTTCTCCTTAGGTTGTGGCATGAATGGTAAGTATAAACATGCTTAATTGCTTTAGTGATGACATGAGATGTTTCTGAACCAGATAGCAACTTTGCCCTCTTTTGATTAGTAGCACTCGGTTACGAAAAGAACATAGTTTGCCTGACTAACAATGTCCGTTCTTATAAATCCGATTTTTTTGGTGAAGACAATAAAATTCGTATATGGACAAGAGGAAAGATGTGAAATTGATATTTCTCTTCCATATATCACTTAGTTTTGGATAACGAGGATCAGAGTGAAATACAAAGATCACCACAGAAATAATGATTGTTTTTTTTAAACGAAATTGCTGGTGGCAATTTTACTTTATCTCCTTTTGGACGTTTAGCTAAAAAATGCTTTCCACGTAGGAGCACATTGAACAAATTTGTTTCAGAAAAGATTTAATTTAATGAATTCCCTTAGAAGAATACGGCAGTCTGTTCCGTAAATTTGAATGTATGTAACGAGTCACACAAGCAATTAGAACAAAACGAAAAGCACCCCTGCACCCAGGCCTGTCCCTTATCGATTCCTATGTACAGTGCAATGTAATGGTTTCCTTACTTTTTCCCTGGTTCTTTTTCAAACTTAAAACATTAAGAAAACTTTAGTTGAGTCACATTAATGAGAAACTTTCCATCAATCAAAGTTCTTGAGTTAAAATGCAAATGAAGGTGAATTTTAATACATAATTAAAAGTTTGACATCACACTTGTTACGACCAGCCAATATGTAGTCCAGAACATTCCTACAAAAAAGAATGAACATTAAGAAAGATTTTAAAGTGTATAGGATACATTAATTTATATATTGAATTGTGCTTCAAGTCAACCCAAGAAACACAGAATTAGTTTTTTCTTAGTTTATACTTCATCTTTCCTATTATCACATACATAATACATCCTATGACACAAAATTATTGACACAAAAAGGAAATCTTATTTTTGTCAGTTTGCTAATTTGCTCCGAACTGAAAGAGTGGAACGTAAACTAAATACACTTTGCTGAGTTAAAAATACGTACTTTATTCCTTGTTAAAGTTTACTACATTTCTATGTGAAGAAACTTTCAAAGGCAGTTATGTGAAATCTTTGGTCAACAATTTTAGAATGTAACCAACATTTCTCGCTTAAAAAGAGCTGGACACTTTGTGGAAAATATTACATACTCTATATGAAATTATGAGTATTCACAATAGAAGAAGGTTTGACGAAAAAAATCAGTTTTTCTTCATTAGTTCCCGAAAAACCCCACTTAAGTATGGGATTTTTTTTAGTCCACTTGGATTTTTTGGGGGGCGGAGGAGGGTAAGTGGGTGAGTAGACAGCCCTGCCAGATAGGGCATTGGTGGCCCGATCGGTAAGGCATCGGACTCGTGTCCGGAGGGACCCGGGTTCGAAACCCAGCCGATCAAAGATCCACCGCCTTGATTAATGGTGGCTGGGAGGCGTTAAAAATGTCGTGGTCACAAAGTCCTCCAAGTGAAACGATACCTCTGGGGGTGCTGGGCCCTAGGGTTTGCTCGACCCTAGGTTCTGGTTCAAAATTAAGAACAGAGCGCTCTTCAGAGCCCTATCCCGGTTAAACCACGAAGCTGTGGTAGGTACGGGGGACCCTGGAGAGTGTGAAGTGAAGCCCTGCCAGATATGAAGCCGATGGATGTCAGAAATAACACAAATAGGAATTTGTAAGAAAAGCAGTCGAAAACTTTGTACAATTAATGAAGTTAAAAATGCAAAACAACGTGTCCAAAAGTACAAATAAAATGTTTAAAAAGGATGATGGGGCTTCATTTATAATAGCCCCGAAATAGCTATTTGCTAGAGTTTTCTAGCTCTTTTTAAACATTTTATTTGTACTTTTGGACACGTTGTCTTGCATTTTTAACTTCACAAATAGGAATGTTTGCCAGTATGGCTCTTTATGTTTTGCTTTAACTCTGAAGCTTTGGTGAAGACTTTCGAACAACATTTAGGAGATATGCAATACACCGCCAACTCGGCTATTTCGATCCATGGACTGCAGTTTTGAGCTTATTATGCTCTCCTCAGCATGGAATACGAAAGTAGTCGAGTTTGAGGCAAAAATCCTCTTATAAAGCAAAGAGAGCCGAAAAAACTGGTAGCTAATGTGAAATTAGAATATATATTCAGGAGATAGTCTTCCCTTAGAATCAGGGCTCGCCAAAGCGGCGCAGCCCGAAGAAACCCACCCGGGTTTTTTCGGATGGGCCCACTTGAAAAACCCACTATGTCGGTAAAGTGGGTTTTGTCAAAATTTACTGCATACTGAACACTTTTATTTTAGAAACAAACTAAATACTGTCGGCCCCGTTTAAACGAATACCGTCGGTTCCAAGAAAAAGTATTCGATAAAGCCGGGATCCTTAACATTGCGTTTCTGCTGCTATGGGAAAGATTCGGTTCTGAGATATTATATTCGTATAAGCTGGGTATTCGTTTATCCGTTACCCGATTAAGCGGGGACGATTTGATCAATACTAAGCCTAGAAATTGATATTGATCAATTCAGTTATACTATTTAGTTTGTTAAAATATTTAGTCTTGGTCTTGGTCAGTTACCTGATCCAGAAATTGCTATCTTCCTTGACAACTTATTAGGTTTTAGAAATAAACTACACAGTAATTTCACACTATTTTTTGCTTCAAAAATCACTGGATTATAAAATCAGCCGCATTATAAAATCAAATCCGGAAGAACAGAATCATTACTATATCAAAACGTGCTAAAACCATCTTTTAATAAAATCATTAGCACCGTTTTATAAAATCAAGTTTTTGGAGAGTATATGTTAAAAACGGGGGACACACACACACACGCTTTTTCTTGTCTGAGTAAAACCGGAATTTGCTTTGTCTTCAAGATTACAGAGGTTGACAGTTCCTATCATTCAATTTGAGTAAAAATCGTTCTCTACAAAAAAATGCCTAAACGTCAAGTTTTAAGAGTGATCTTTACTTTCAAATTCTGTTTCTCAAACAACAATAAGTCAATATTTTAAAACCCTTGTGTAAGAAAATAGTATAGATAACAGCAGTAAATATACTTTTTACTTTGTTTAAACTTTAAAACCTTTTCTTTTTTAATTTTATGCATGCCAGTTTATAAAGTCAGCCGCTTAATAAACTCAAATATCCTCGGAGCAAATGTGATTTTAATGCACATTTACTGCACTTAGAAGATCAAAACAATTATTCCAATCGATAAATTCAATTCCAATATCAATTTAAAATATAATATCATTTTAAACAATTTAATGTTATAGTCCGAGAGCCAGGTGAAAATTTGGTTAATTATTTCTTCTCGATAGATAATTGGCCATACGCATCAGACAACAGTATCATAAAGCCCTATGACCGTCAACTGCGGCACAGTGGGGGGGATGAGTAGTTGTAACCTCCCACGCTTGAAGGAAAAAAAAAAAATTCACTCATTTCCTCTCGCCTAAAAATTTACCAGATGATAGCTTATATGTAACTATTGATAAATATATACGTCAGCTGGCTGTATCTCGGTGGAAAAATTGTCAGCTGATACTTTGAAGGTCGTTACGTAGAAGTTAGCTAGAAGCATTTACTGACTACACTGTTCGACAAAAAAAAACCTTGAAAATGCTTCTGGTATTTTGAAGGCTGATTCTTACGTAAAATGACCCCCTGAATCCGAATATGACCCCCGTTTTCCCCCATCACGTCCCAATTTTTTTAAAACGCCCCCCTTTTTTTTCATTTTTCCTTAGTTTCAGGGCTATTATATTTTTTTGGAGGGGAAAGGAGCCTTATATTCACCAATAAATTTTTTTGAAGGTCAAGAGAGACTCAAAGTTTAAAATCATGAGCACCAGAAAAAATCGGGGAACTTGGGGGGGCGTGGCCCCCCAAAATATTTGAAAAATCACCAAAAACGATCTTTTTATTCTAGTTTCTTTAAAAAGACCTTTAAAACATTTTTTTCGGTGCAGAACCAGAGTATAGGATCCGCTCCTATGGCTCCTGGGTCAGAAAAAATTTTCACTCTGTAAAATTAAAAAAATAAAATAAAATAATGCTTTAAAAATCGCACTTTGCACTTGAGTTTTAAAGCAGGTCTTCAGCCAAAAAAAAAAAAACAAAACAAAATTGTGGCTGATTCTTATGTCAAATGACCCCCTATTTCCAAATATGACCTCAGTTTCCCCCCGCCACCCCCTCTTTCCAGAGAGTCCCCCCCCCCCAATTCAGAGTCATTTAACTAATTCGGAGGGGAAAAGTACATTACGTAACCCGTTAACATAATTCTAAAAGGCAACAGAGGTTCAAAGTTCAAAATCATGTACATGTGTACCAAAAATATAAACTATGGCGGTGTACTCCCCCCCCCCCCAAAATCTTCTTTTCTTGTTTTTCTAAGAGACGTTTTAAACCTTTTTTTTTTTTGTGAAAAATCAGAGTATTGAATTTTCTTTTCTTTTTTTTTTTTTTTGGGGGGGGGGAGGTATACGTAATGTACTTTTCCCCTCCGAATTAGTAAAATGACTCTGAATTGGGGGGGGGACTCTCTGGAAAGAGGGGGTGGAGGGGGGAAACTGAGGTCATATTTGGAAATAGGGGGTCATTTGTCATAAGAATCAGCCACAATTTTGTTTTTTTTGGCTGAAGACCTGCTTTAAAACTCGAGTGCAAAGTACGATTTTTAAAGCATTATTTTATTTTTTTTAAAAAATTTACAGCGTGAAAATTTTTTCTGACCCAGGAGCCTTAGGAGCGGATCCTATACTCTGGTTCTGCACCGAAAAAAATGTTTTAAAGGTCTTTTTAAAGAAACTAGAATAAAAAGATCGTTTTTGGTGATTTTTCAAATATTTTGGGGGGCCACGCCCCCCAAGTTCCCCGATTTTTTCTCGGTGCTCATGATTTTAAACTTTGAGTCTCTCTTGACATCCAAAAAAATTTATTGGTGAATATAAGGCTCCTTTCCCCTCCAAAAAAATATAATAGCCCTGAAACTAAGGAAAAATGAAAAAAAAAGGGAGGCGTTTTAAAAAAAATTGGGACGTGATGGGGGAAAACGAGGGTCATATTCGGATTCAGGGGGTCATTTTACATAAGAATCAGCCTTTAAAATACCAGAAGCATTTTCAAGGGATTTTTTTTGTCGAACAGTGTAGTCAGTAAATGCTTCTAGCTAACTTCTACGTAACGACCTTCAAAGTATCAGCTGACAATTTTTCCACCGAGATACAGCCAGCTAACGTATATATTTATCAATAGTTACATATAAGCTATTATCTGGTAAATTTTTAGGCGAGAGGAAATGAGTGAATTTTTTTTTTTTTTTCTTCAAGCGTGGGAGGTTCCAACTGCTTATCCCCCCCACCGAGCCTCAGCTGACATTCACGAGGCTTCATAGTTTGATTTTCTGCTGCGTTTTACTAATTATCACTTGAGAGGAACTTGGTCATATATATCTGTTACTGGCTCTCGGACTATTACAATAACAATGCTGTTTCTAAATTTACGGAATAAGAATTTTTTAGGAGGTCACAGTGACCTCTCTTCAGGACTCCCATGATTCTGTGAAAAGTAAAAGTAGGTGCACAATCTGTACTAATAATAAAGCTGAAGGTGGGTCTGTCTTCTTTTCGTTCTTTCTGTCTGTCTGTGACCCGCTTAGTGCCAAAACCTTTTCATAAAATTTGGCACAAAATTAGTTCGTAGCATGGGTGTGTGCGTCTCGAAGCGTTGTTTCAGAAATTCTATTTAGTTCTTTTTCTATTCTAATTCTTTGCTCATTTTTCATACAAATTCAATAAAACGAGGAAGAAATATTTCGTACACATTTTCAAGTCTTATTTTCTGCTAAAAATGATGTCAGTTCGCATGTTCTACGAGCATTAGAAGAGCTGTAATAATTGTTTATAGAATCCCGGAATTCAAGGCTTGCCTTCAGCAAACCAAACGATTTTCAATGATTAAGCTCGAGAATAAAATTTGAAAATAAAGATGGAATGAATTATGTTATCAACGGCAATTAGCTTCTCGTGTTGTTACCATGGTTACGTTTTTATACCTTTTATTTGTTTCTTTCTTGTTTCCCTTAATATTTTAAAAAATGTATTTGTTTTTGTAGCAATCCAAACCCCAAGCCTTATAAAAATGAGTTAAATGAAATATTTCAACTGTTGGAAAAATCGTCTGCTTTTTTTTCTCAGTTTTTGAAGAATTAAAACTCGGTAAATAATAAAAATGTCGTATAAATTGCGGTATAGCAACGTTCTTTCTAAGATGTTTTATTTCGGAAAATGTATTATTTTGTTCTTGGAAAGAAAACTTTCTTCTTCTTTTACACTTTGGTAAGATTTCTGTTGGTTTCTGTAAGCAACAAAATTCTTCTTCTTTTCTCTTTTGGCTTATTTTTATATGATTTTACGGAATTATAGCTGAATTTTAACTAAAATTGAGTATTCTTTCTGCCATATCAATTTATCACCAAATGACCTTTTCATATTATACCACGGGCAAAGCCGTGCGGGTACCGCTAGTGTTTGAACAAAGAATGATAATGGTAGATAACGGTAAAATGATTCTTGAAAAAGCCCGGGTTTTTGATCAAAAACCCAGGTGGGCTGGGCTTTTTCAAAACCCCCCGGGTTTTTTCAAACACCGCTCAGAACAGAAGAACAGGAAAATGTATTTGACGAACTTTCACAAGTGTGGATTTTCATGCGTCTTGTTAAATGTGAAGCTCGACGAAATTCCTTTGCACAGAACTAACAAGAAGATGGTTTTTTACAGAGTGCATTTTCACAGGATTGTGTAAAGTTGCAGCATGGGGAAAACGCCATAGTACAATGTTCACATGACTAGTTTTTCACCAGAGTAAATTTTCATGCGTCTCGTTAAATGTGAAGCTCGTCGAAATTCTCTTTCACAATGTTCGTGGAACATGATTTTTTACCAATGTGAATTCTCATATAGTCCATTTAAAGTGAAGATTCACAAAATTCCTTTGCACAATGTTCATAGGAATATGTTTTTTCACCAGAGTGAATTTTCATACAATGGTGTAAAGTTGAACGATGGGGAAATGTCCTAACACAATGTTTACAGTACTAGTATTTGGGAAGTGTGAATTCCCATGTGTCTCTTTAAATGTGAAGCTCGACGAAATCCCTTTGCATAATTTTCACAGGAATATGTTTTTTCACAAGAGTGAATTCTCATATGAATGCATAAATTTAATGCATGGGTCTTTGCACAATGTTCACAAAAATATGGTTTGTCACCACTATGGACTAACAAATGTGTCTTAAAATAGAAAACATGGGAAAATACCGCTGAACAATGCTCATAATATTAGTTTTTTGTCAGAGTGAATTTTCATACAATTGCGTAAAGTTGAAGCATGGGAAAAAGCCTTTGCACAATGTTCACAAATATATGGTTTCCCATTGCTATGGACTAGCAAATGTTCAAAAAGTTTGTGATTGAATTTATAGTAATACTTGATACTCTCAAACTTATTTTAAGAATGGGCTTTGCTTCAGACACGTCCCCTAGAAAATGTAAGGCAAGGGCGGATCCAGAAATGTTCCAAGGGAAAGGCGGTTGATTTTTTTTTCTTACTTGTACATTTTTTCGCCATGTAAGATAAACTAAAATTGTCTTTTTTGAACTTCAAAATCTAGAAACTGCCGGAGAAATGTCCCTCAAGAGAGAGGCGATCACCCCCATCGCCACTCCCTTGTATCGGCCCTTGATGTAAGGAAATACATTCATTGCTATTTCCCTCCACACATTCTCAGAGCTACGGCAAATATAGCATGTTCTTTTAAGTCAGTAGTTGGAAGTATCAAAAACCGAAAATCGACCAAAGCAAGTCACATTTGTCTGTGAGGTTGTCATAGGCAAATGTGAAAAAATGCATCACGACAATCTGTTTTTACACATTGGAGACTAAAACAGAAACAATCTCTCCTCTCTGTAAAATCACGCAGACTGGTAGAGCTGCCACTTGTACAAAAATAACAATAATGGCACTATAAGCAATGGAGAAAAAAATTATGGTTCATGGTTTATTTTTTCAAAAAGTGAGCTAAAATGGGAATTACAAGAATTTGAGTAGTATCCTTAACAATTTGGCCACCCACTGAACAGATGTAATTAATCTTAAAACTAAACAAAATGATAATTTAAATATATAAAAATAAAGTATTGCACAACACGGATACTATGTAGCATGTGTGAATTAACTGTGTAAAATAAGGGACAACTATATAGCCTAAAACTATAGTTTGAGGCCTACATGTTTCTATTTGTGTGAAACAATTAACAGGCAAGTAAGTACACAGGTTAAGCCTATACTAGCATTTATTAAATATATTGTCGGCCCCGCTTAAACAAATACTGTCTGTTCCAAGAAATATTATTCGAATAAGCGGGGTATTTGATTAAGCGGGGATCTTTAACATTACGTCTATGTCTATGGCACGCCAAATATTTGGTTCCGAGATATTTTATTCGTATAAGCGGGGACAACAGTAGTAGTATTAAAATAAAAATAGTCCTGAATGTTCTGATAAGTTATGATATTTTTATGGCTTATAAATGAAAGCATTCAGACTAAAAAGCTGTATAAATAGGACAGAGAAATTTAAATTTCAATAAATTTCTACTGTATATATATATATATATATATATATATATATATATATATATATATATATATATATATATATATATATATATATATATATATATATATATATATATATATACTGTAGTTCCCGTTTAATCGGGAAACAACGAATAAACGAATACCTTGCTTATACGAATAAAACATCCTGGAACCGTGCCATACATGCAATATTAAAGATTCCTGCTTAATCGAATAAAATTTTTTAAACCAACAGTATTTGTTTAAGCGGGGCGACAATATATATATATATATATATATATATATATATATATATATATATATATATATATATATATATATATATATATATATATATTATATATATATATATATATATATATATATATATATATATATATATATACACTGCGATGCAAAAGTTTAGACAAAATGCAAATATATGAATAAAAAGAAAACTATTCAGCGAAATACTTTCAAATTTCTACTGCAGGTACACAATATGGTCCCAAATACATGTCTGGAGTATTGAAAAATATAACCGAAACGAAAATCGGAAATTACAAAAGACATTTTTTTTCACTGCTGCAAAAGTTTAGACAAAAGTCAGATTTTATGCAAATATCCCTTGAAATGTGATTGGTGGAAGTAAGGCGGGACTTTATTATTCGAATATAAAGTTCAGACATTGCTGAATGAATAATAAAAACACCGAAAGCTCTGTAAATCGCGTGTAAAGAAGATGAGAAAGTTTCGAAGCCGAAATTTGAAAATGACCCTACTTTATTATTTTTTTGTCTATTAAATCGGCTCTAGTATGGTAGTACATTGTTTTTTACTCCGTAGAGAGCAAATTTAGACATGCGTATCGATCAAAAAATCGAAGAAAAATTAACTTTCTTAAGGATGAAGAAATTGAAGAAACGGTTCGAACTGACGATTCGCCCCTTATTCCTACAAAACTTCAACCTGGGTCAAAAAAAGCAAATAACAGCATAAGTAGATGAGTAACTGAATCGGAATTCATAAAAAAAACAAAGAATATTGCTTGAGCCTTTTCGGACAGAGTGTTCCAAATAAGCAAGATTTTAATGTTAAAAGCAGCACAGCATATGATCACCGGATTTTTTCTCAAGTCCCGCTAATAGAATTATAATCCATCTAGGCCATACCAATTTTAATAATTTTTCAGAGAAAGTAACATTCATTTTTTTGTCACGATGATACATATGCAGCTTTTCCCACTAAAATCTGACTTATTTGGAACACTCTGTCCGAAAAGGCTCAAGCACAATTCTTTATTTTTTTTATGAATTCCGATTCAGTTGCTCATCTACTTATGCTGTTATTTGCTTTTTTTGACCCAGGTTGAAATGTTGTAGGAATAAGGGGCGAATCGTCAGTTCGAACCGTTTCTTCAATTCCTTCATCCTTAAGAAAGTTAATTTTTCTTCGATTTTTTGATCGATACGCATGTCTGAATTTGCTCTCCACGAAGTAAAAAACAATGTACTACCATACTAGAGCCGATTTAAAAGACAAAAAATTAATAAAGTAGGGTCATTATCAAATTTCGGCTTCGAAACTTTCTCATCTTCTTTACACGCGATTTACAGAGCTTTTGGTATTTTTATTACTCATTCAGCAATGTCTGAACTTTATATTCGAATAATATAGTCCCGCCTTACCTCCACCAATCACATTTCAAGGGATATTTGCATAAAATCTGACTTATGTCTAAACTTTTGCAGCAGTGAAAAAAAATGTCTTTTGTAATTTCCGATTTTCGTTTCGGTTATATTTTACAAAACTCCAGACACGTATTTGGGACCATATTGTGTACCTGCAGTAGAAATTTGAAAGTATTTCGCTGAATAGTTTTCTTTTTATTCATATATTTGCATTTTGTCTAAACTTTTGCATTGCAGTGTATATATATATATATATATATATATATATATATATATATATGTATACTTCGTTCCACAATAACAATAATTCTGACGGCTCAAAATGCGTATATAAAAAGTTTATTTTCAACAATACTAGAAGAAGAGGATGTAGAGGCAAGGGAAATTTTAAACGTAACACGCAAATTCTTCAAAGCTTCAATGACGTTAATTTCAGTAGTCTTACTATTAATAATCTAAGAAAAATCAAACACATGATAATGTCCTCAAAAAACAGAGCGCTAAAATTCTTCATTAGAAAACACCTTAATACTTTTTGCTTTAATAACAAAATGGTTCAGGATGCTATTATAGACCTTTTAAAATATAAATTAAACAGCGATGATCTTAATCAGTTTAACAAAAACCCAATTTTGCCTGTAGAAAACTTTGGGTTCTCCTTTAAAAACAAAAAGTTTGATTTTATAAATTTTTCCAAAATTTTTGATAAATATAGAGATAGTTTTCCTATGAAACAGCAATGTAATATCCGCAAAGTCTTTAAATATGAAAAAAGTTTAAAAAAACTCATCTGTAACTATAGCTTTTGCAGCAAAAACATTCACAATATACAAGAAAATGACTGTATTTGTAAGGAACATTTTTATAAAGACTTTATTAATAAAGAACATGGTCATATTATCACAAGTAACTTAAATATAATACAGAATGAATCCCTAAAGTATCTCCTAGAAAAAGGCTCAAAATTTCGACCAGATAGTCACTTAAACAAAAATGCAATAATCAGTAATTTCAGCAAAGAACTAGACATGTTTATTTTAAAAATCGCGTACAAGTATAGTTGGCCCATTGAAGGCTTTGTCGAATGGAAAAAGAAAATATTTAATGAATTTACTTATAGTTACAGTTTATATGATTTTCACCGTAAAGATTGCAATTTTATCGGTAAAAATCTTAACATGAGTATCAAAAACTTAAAAAAATCCTTTACTATCACTACAGTCGACAAAGCAAGTAATAACTTTGCAATCATGTGTAAATTTCTTTACAAACAGCTTCTTTTAAATGAATATTCCAATATCAACACTTATACAATGATTACTGAAGCAGAATCCAGCCTCAAGAAATTGTTACTCGCTTATGATAAAATCTTAAATACAAAGCATCTTAATTTCAAGTTTCCTTTCCTTTCTATTACAGTCAAATTTCATAAAAATCCAATTAAATTCAGGTTTGTCACAAGTGGTACTCATTCTTATAACGTGAGAGCCGGCTATATTTTCTTCGAAAAACTTAAAAATATCTTGGAAAAAATTGCTGAAGAAAAAAACTTAATTATTTTGAATAACCAAAAGGTTTTGAACTTTTTAAATAATCGTAATAACAATATTTACAGTATCAACACTTTTGACTTCGAAAATCTCTTTACAAATATTCCCCATCATCTAATCTTAGACATCTCTAATAAACTCTACGAAAAGTATGAATACTGCATAGGGTCAAAAAGAAGCTACTGGCTAAATTTAGTTAAATTCTGTGTTTTCGAAAACTATATTTTTAATGGTTCTAATTTTTACAAGCAAATTAACGGTATTCCCATGGGTACGTCTTTTTCCAGTGCCTTTGCAAACGTTTTTCTTCATATTTATGAGTAAAATTTTCTAGTCGATAATGATCTTAAGGCCTTCAGGTACATTGATGACATCATAATTTTTAACAACAGTAACTTCCATAATCTCAACAAGGATATTTATCCAAAAGAACTTTTGCTTAAACAAACAAATAGTAACAACACTGCTTCTTTTCTCGACATTTATATTAAACTAGCTGACCCGGCCACGCGTTGCTGTGGCTAAGGTATGGGTTAAACTATAATGTTTCAATAGAAACGAAAAACTTTATTACCGTTATAGAGATCAACTTTATATAAATATGAATTTGAGGTCAAAATATGAAAACAATCGAACAAAAATTTCCTAAGTTTGCTAGAAACAAAAAATCAACAAAAAATGTAGCATTTTAGTACTTAGAAATATTATATTCAAGCTTGTAACAATTGAGTTAATTAAAAATTTGCTAATTGCTATTGTAACATTTTATTTTTTAATGTAACATTTTATTTTTTAATAATGTAGGTAGGGTAGATAATTAACCAATATTATTTGTTATTTTTTGAATTATAAGCATTTTTAATTTCAGTTTAACTCAACACTAATCGGTGCACAATATTCTTTGTTAATCTGTCTCTTGTAAACAAAAATAGATTGGACGGTTTTCCCACACGGGAGCAAGCGACCTATAGTTGCCCATGGGGGAAAACATGGATTTTCTAAATCTAAACCGCAAATTGACATTGTTTGTCCTTGGGACTTATTAATGGACATGGCGAAAGCTAAACGAATGGGAAACTGTAGCCTTTTGAAGGGTATTGAAGATTCTGACGGTGTCATTGGGATACGTGGCAACAGAACTACTTCATCTTTAAACTTGCCAGTCAAAATGATTGCCTCAATAATGTTCCCGGTGATTTTTTTGATAACTAAACGCGTACCATTGCATAATCTCGGTGGATTTAAATTACGTAGAAGAACTATGGGTAAACCAATTTTTAACCGCAGATTATGTGGTGGCATTCCGGGTATGTTTAAAGAATTTTAGCCAAGAATACAGAAAAGCTGGTAGCTAAATAGATAATTTGCAATAAAAAATATATTGCGGTCCTAAATTGAGATAAAAACTATCCTATCATTTAAGTTGGACCAAACTGAAACTGCGTGCAAAATTTGGTTAAAATCGGTTCAGTAGCTGAGGAGTCCATTGGACACAAACACAGGGACACGTAATTTTTATATATTATAAGAAAGATTATTACTTGTTTACTGCGCTCCAGAAGCTGCCAGAACGTGTGCTTTATGTCGCTCAGCCATGGAGGTGTCAAAAAAGGCTTAGTAAAAAGGCTTAGCCAAGAACACAGAAAAGCTGGTAGCTAAATACATAATTTGCAATAAAAAATATATTGCGGTCCTAAATTGAGATAAAAACTATCCTATCATTTAAGTTGGACCAAACTGAAACTGCGTGTAAAATTTGGTTAAAATCAGTTCAGTAGTTGAGGAGTCCATTGGCCACAAACACAGGGACACGTAATTTTTATATATTAAGATAAGAAGGATTATTATCTGTTTACTGCGCTCCAGAAGCTGCCAGAACGTGTGCTTTATGTCGCTCAGCCATGGAGGTGTCAAAAAAGACTTAGTAAAAAGGCTTAGCCAAGAGCACAGAAAAGCTGGTAGCTAAATACATAATTTGCAATAAAAAAAATATTGCGGTCCTAAATTGAGATAAAAACTATCCTATCATTTAAGTTGGACCAAACTGAAACTGCGTGTAAAATTTGGTTAAAATCGGTTCAGAAGCTGCGGAGTCCATTGGCCACAAACACAGGGACATGTAATTTTTATATATTAAGATTAGAAGATAAAGATGTCAATCTAGCACTATATGACAAACGTAAAGATTTCAACTTCAAAGTGCACTCACTTATCCATTTTCACAGTTGTCTAAGTAAAAAGGTTTTCAAGAACATTATCATCTCCCAAATTTCCCGATACAAAAAAATTTGCAACAATAATTCAAATCTAGACTCAGCAGTAAGACAATTAATTGTAACTTTAACTGAAAACTGCTACCCCGCGAATTTGACCAACAGTCTTATCAGTAGCGCATTGAAGAAGCCATAGGTTGGTAGTTCTTACAGTGTTGTTTGAAAGTTCTTGTTTTTGTATTTCTTGTAATTTCATGTCATTTGTTCTATTTGAATTTTATTGATTATATAGTGTCTTTTGAATTGTATTCTCTCGTGTATATGCATAAATGAATTGGACTTCTAGTGACCTACTGCTTGTTTTGTGAGATGTCGGGGGCTAAAAGTTGCATCTTTTTAGGCGTTTTGCCTGCAACTTGCTAGAAACATCTCACTCCACTTTTCCCTACCCTAGGGGGGTCCCCCTGATGAAGGCCCCAGGGTCTTTTGGGAATTTTTTCTTTACTTCCGTTTTTAACAGGATTTTTCGCAAGGTTTTATACTTCTAATTAAATATATATATATATATATATATATATATATATATATATATATATATATATATATATATATATATAAATGAATGTTGGTAAATGTGTATATGTGTATGTGTGTGTGTTCCCTAAGATCTCAGAAACTACCCGGGAGATTTGGCTGAAATTTTCACCGTTTGTTCCTTTTGGTACTGGGAAGGTTTAGAGACCAGTTTCAACAAAATCCGATGGGTAGTTATTTTATAATTTCAATTTTAGTCCTGATTCTGTCTTTGTAATTTCAATTTTAAACTCCATTTTCGAAGGCTTTCATCAATCCAATCGAGTATTTAGTGTATCAACTCAACTCTCTGACAGATAGTTGGAATTGCTTGCTACCGTAAATTTGGCGATCTTTTAAATCGCGCCAAGAGCCCTCAATAATGGAAGTTTTCCCAATAACTATCTCAAGTATAAAGGATAAAAAAGGTATTTGATTAACAGATTAATCTTTTTTTAAAAACAAATGAGATTCAGTTTCATATTTCGGAACTCCTTTAGATTTGTAGAGGCTTAGATGTCATGCATTATTTTCCAGACGAACTCTATTTTGTTCTTTATACCTATTGCTGTTTTCAATCAAAGTATGTTACTATATTTTCTCGCCAAACATCCAATCAATAGTTCGTTTTCATGTCCATACTATTTGCTATGATATACCGCAATGTTGGAAATTATTTTAACGCCTTACGGAATAATGTACATTTAGCGCCAAATATAATATTCAAATTGATTTCAGATTGCCAAGAAGTAATTGATCAGTGCATTTTTACAGCGTAATTTTTCATATGTAAATTTTTCTTTATTATTGTTCACCGCTTTTTTTTTTTTTTTTTTTAATTTAAGGGAGCAGTTGAGGTCTACTTTTTTGAATTGATCAGTGCATTTTTACAACATAACTGTACATCTGTATTTTTTTTTTTTTTTTGTTCACCATGCTTTTTTTCTGAACTTAAGGGAGTAATTGATGGTCTACTTTTGTGGATACATTTTTGTACATTTTTCTTTATTATTGTTCACCGTGCTTTTTTTTTCTTTTTTTTTTTTTTAAATAAAAGGAGCAATTGATGGTCTACTTTTTTGAATTAATCAGTGCATTTTTACAACGTTATTGTACATATGTACATTTTTCTTTATTATTGTTCACCGTGTTTTTTTTTTTTTTTGAAATAAAAAGAGCATTTGATGGTCTACTTTTTTGGATTGATCAGTGCATTTTTACAATGTAATTGTACATATGTACATTTTTCTTTATTATTGTTCACCGTGCTTTTTTTTTCTTTTTTCTTTTGAAATAAAAGGAGCAATTGATGGTCTACTTTTCTGGATTGATCAGTGCATTTTTACAACGTAATTGTACATACGTTAATTTTTCTTTATTGTTTTTGTTTTGAATTTAAAGGAACAATTGATGGTCTACTTTTGTAAATATGTATATTTCTCTTTATTACTGTTCACCGTGTTTTTTTTTTTCTTCCTTTTTCTTCTTTTTTTTTTTTTTTTTGAAGGAGCAATTGATGCTCTACTTTTTTGGAATGTCCAGTGCATTTTTAGAACGTAATTGTAAATGTGTACATTTCTCTTAATTTTTGTTCACCGTGCTTTTTTTATAACTTTAAAGTAGCTATTTGTGGTCCAGTCACATTCTATTGTAAATATGTCAATTTCATTTTATTACTATTCAATGCTCTCTCTCTCTCCTTTTTAATTAATTTAAAAGAGCTATTCATGGTCCAGTCACATTATACATTTTATGTGTCTCTAAATTTTATTTTCAAAACGAAGATCTCTTTTCACGATTTGTGGAGAGCTTCTTCGTCTTGATGTGTAAATAAAATTCCTATCTAAAATCAAATTATGTGTGAAGTTTTTCATTGCTCAGTATTTTTTAATTTTTATAAAAATAATTGGCGGCCCTTTGTTTCATTTAGAATTCTTAAAATCTTTCATGCCTATTTTCAACAACGCTTTATAGATTTTTACATCCAAAACCCCATGTGGAGACGAAATATACATCTAGGCAGAACAACGTCTGCCGGGTTCTGCTAGTATATATATAAGCATAGAGTTTATTTAGGAAAAAATCTCCAAATTACAAAAGGAATTTTGGGTCTATTCAATGTTTTTCAAAAAATCAAATTTTGAAAGAGTTACGAAATTTAAATTTTTATACAGCCCCCCAGTCCTATCAATCATATTTAGTAAAACATTCTTGACACTGTAACGTTTAAAACTAAAAAAAAATCACTCTTCTACCACAAAAATTGACCGAGTTATGACGTTTTGAAAAATCAAGATTTTGAAGGATTTCGCATACGGTCCCTTAAGCGATCTCTCGATGACGTCATGAAATAATGCAAAATCTTGATTTTTCAAAACGTCATAACTCGGTCAATTTGTGTGGTAGAGGAGTGATTTTTTTTAAGTTTTAAACGTTACAGTGTCAAGAATGTTTTACTAAATATGATTGATAGGACTGGGGGGCTGTATAAAAATTTAAATTTCGTAACTCTTTCAAAATTTGATTTTTTGAAAAACATTGAATAGACCAAAAATTCCTTTCATAATTTGGAGATTTTTTCCTAAATAAAATATATGCGTATCTCTAACGGTTTAGAAATTAGATATTGGTCCACGATTGGAGTGGACACCCTGTATATACATATATATATACATATATATATATATATATATATATATATATATATATATATATATATATGTATATATATTACAAATTTTTTTAAAGTGTTTAAAATAGGGATAATTAAATCCCAAAAAATACAAGACACAAAAATACAAAAGTGTGCTTATATGTCAGAGCAAAGCTGCTAGGAACAATAGCAGTGCCAGCATGATCAAAAATACAAAAGGAAAGAATGAAATGGCGAACTAAGGACTGGCACGTCATCAGGGGGAAGACCAGATCCCTGGTTCGCAAGACCCTTTCTATCTGACATGAGGGAAGGTCCCAATAACATGTCACCTTCCCCAAGAGCGTTGAATAAAACATCATGTCTGGTACCTTTTCAAGTGAATACTTGACTTTTTTTTACCTTTTTGGTGTTTAATATTTGACTATGTTCCATTTTTTCTTTTGCTTGTGTTATTTTGTCGTTCATTTTATTCAAGGCTCTTGGGGAAGGTGGCACGTTATTGGGACCTTCCCTCATGTCAGATAGAAAGGGCCTTGCGAACCAGGGATCTGGTCTTCCCCCTAAAGACGTGCCAGTAATTGGTTCGCCATGATTTATATATATACAGTAGAGTCTCCATATAACGAACACTCTATGTAGCGAAGTTCTCTATATAACGAAGCATTTTCTGTGACACAGAAAGTTTCAGTAAAAAAGCAGGTAAATTTGTCTCCCTTTAACGAATATCAAATGGCCCAATTTCTCTATTGCGAAGTTTTTATGGGAGAAAGTGTCAATGTTCGGGAAAATAGAAGTCTTTCTTCTACTGCTTTTGTGAAGGCTTACTTTGCGAAGAATCACTTCACAGATGTGAAGAATTTTATGAGCAAAGTGTTTCCAAAGTGCAGCAAAAAATCACGGACTATTTTCAAAGTAAAACTAGTGTCGTCGACCAAGTTCAGGTTTGATTCTTTTAATTAATTAATGTAAAAAGTTGCAAAATATATCATGGCCGTATTTAAAAGGAGGGTTTTTAGGGTTTAAACGCCCCTATTTAAGAAAATGCTTTTCAAACACTTTTTGCTGAAAAAATTCTGACTATTTAATTTTTAATTTTCTAACTTATTTTCTAATTTGATTTGAAAAATAAAATTATCATTATTGAATAATTGTACAAATTAAGTGATTTATCTGCAGCATATTTTTTTTCTGGAGTTATTTTAAATACTTCTTGCACAACAATACACCTTTTCCCTCCGAATTTCGAATATGACTTACAAAAACAACAAAGTTCTTTACATTTTAATGTGCCTAACTCAATGTTTAACGCATTTTATATAGGTGTCACAAAATAAAAATTTAAAAAGTAATTCGTCGAATGCGCGAGCAAGAATAAACCCATCTATATCTTCGAGTTATTAAAACACAATGACTAATAAGCAGAAGAGGCGAAATTATGAAGGGGTAAGATTTTATATTTCTTAACTGAAAAGATCCGTCATTTGTTTACATTTTTCATGTTAATGCTCCTCAAGCATTTCTTTTCTATTGTTACAATACGCAATAGAATATAAAGTATGAGAAATCAAATTTTCATCTTATAGATTTCACTAGAAATGTGTTTGGTAAAACCCTTCCCGAAATAAGAGTCTGGTTAGGGCGTGAAGAAGTATTACAAATGATACTGGTTTCATCTATTTATTACCTAAATCATGACGGCTGCGTTCATGAAATAATTATAACTACGATTTAATGATTGTAACTGGTCAAACAATGGGGTAAATGGACTTACCTCTAATGAATGCACAAAGATGAAGAGCAATTGAAAGAACGCTACCGCTAAGACTCCTTGATACTACCAACTAGGTCTTTGTAAACTAATAAACTTTATTTAAACGTAATTACTTTAAACAACTCGTAAAACATCGAAAATACATAACACTGACTTAGAAACACACAACA